>OZJO01018110.1:0-19454 GCA_900406225.1 Acrobeloides nanus | reverse complement strand
TGATGCTTTTGGTAGCTTGGGAAAGATTGAAACTATTAAATGGGGAATAAATCATGCTGTATTAGGCGCAGATCTAACAAGCAAGGAAGTAAATTCACTCCAATCTCATCGGTAAGTTGTGATCGTTTTAATATCGAAGAAAAATTTTTTTAGTATGGTAGTCAAAAAACAGGTCGGGAAGTTTCTGTCAACTTTTTGCCGCATATTAGCGAAAGAGAATTTATAGAAGGTATATTTTTGCATGTGTAATTTAATACAGCCGCAGAGTTATGAAAGCTTTTTTGATCAGAACTTTTACTGATCAAGAACGACGGCATTAAAACGAATCAATATGTTACACTTTTTTAATAAACAGTTGATTTGTCAAAAAAAATTTGGGTATAAATAAATGAAGTATTTAGATGCGGAACAGGATCCTTCAACTCATCCTACAGTTCGTCCTACTTTCATGGAAAGAAGTAAAAGCGAAATGAAATGTAGGCTATCGTATTTCTACATGCACTAAATATTTGAATGTTTTAGTAAAGGATAACCGAAGGTCATTTTACGTATTGGATTGTACCAGTTTGCAAACACATGGCACATTGAAGAAGTCCAATAGTTGTTCAACAATTTTCTTGGACGATTCGACTATCTCTCAACCGAATCTCAAAAATACAATCAAATGCATTTCTCTAGCCATTTATTATCACATTCTGAATCGAAAACATCGATCGCAGGAACGATTGATGGAGATCTTTGAAGAAAGAATTCACCCCATTTCTGTGATCTTTTTTATTATCATCCCATTTTCATACTTTTATTTAGCGAGAACCTATACCGTTAGAGAATCTCTCACGTGACCCAGACCATAGGCAGATCTATCGTTTTATTCGAACACTCTTTCACGCTGCGCAATTGACTGCTGAATGTGCAATAATTACATTAGTATAACCCTTTGGAGCTAGTTCGGTTTAGGTGCCGCGACCAAGTTAAGTGCTGCACCTAAACCGAACTAGCTCTCCAACCCTTTTATGGTAATATAAATTTTTGATTTTAGGTGTACATAGAACGTTTATTAAACTATGCCGAGATTGATTTATGCCCATCGAACTGGCGTAGAATTGTATTAGGTGCAATAATGTTAGCTTCTAAGGTTTGGGATGATCAAGCTGTATGGAACGTCGAGTGAGTACTTTTTATGTTAACTCTAATTGATTATTCCTCTATTTAGCTACTGTCAAATATTGCACGATACAAATGTAGATGATATGTGGGTTGATCCTTTACCAAAGTAGAAATTTATTTAAAAAATTTAGGAATGAACTTGAGCGGCAATTTTTGGAATGCCTAGAATTCAACATCAATGTTCCCAGCTCGGTCTATGCCAAATATTATTACGATCTTCGAACGTTAGCAATTGCCAACGATTTACAACTTCCACTTCAGCCATTGTATAAGGAACGTGCAAAAAAGCTAGAGGTTAAATTTAACAAATTATATATATATTGCATCATTAATTTATAGGCTTTGAGCCGAAACTATGAAGATAAAATGACTAATATAAGTGCGCTTAAAAAAAGGAGTCATTCGGCTGAACATCTCAATGAATGCAATCGTGCCCCTGTTATAATCCCATAATTTCTTTTTATTTTAAGAGGTCACTACGAATATTTATGTTTCAACAAATGTTAAATTGTCCTGCGATAAAAAGGAAATTTTTATAATTTTCAATCTATCGTCCAATTGTTTTTAAATCTTTCGTTTTTAGACTTTTTATATACAGGATATTCCAAAAAAACCTCCATTTGGTCATTTTTTGGCGAAAATTTTTCAAAAAATTTTTTCTTTCAAAATGATTCTGAGGTATTTTTATGCGAAAAATCGATTGCGCGCATTGAAAAACCTTGAAAATGCCTCTCAGACCATAAAATATCCAATTTTCAAATAGGAATTCCTAACGCATATAGGTGATTTTTGAAAAATTTTTGTCAACAAACCCAAAAGTACGGTAGGAATTCCTACCGAAAAGAACTTAAAATACAAAAATCTTATTCATGGTCTGGGAGGCGTTTTCAAGGTTTTGCGCACAATCGATTTCTCGCATAAAAATACCCCTGAGTCATTTTGGAGAAAAAATTTTTGAAAAATTTTCGCCAAAAAATGACGATTGGCAGTTCTTTGGAGCACCCTGTATATATATCGACTTCAAACTTTTTCTTACCGATTAGAATTCGAATATGTAGAGCAAATTCCCCTGGTTGCCGCCACTTAACGTTGACTAAACTCGGCAAAAAAATTTCTTTGTTTTCCGGGAATTACTCATTTAGGGGTAATTTTATGCAAAAAATCGATTGCGCGCACTCCCGCAACCAGAATGGTCAAAATTCGATTTTGACGTCTCTGTGTGGTTGTTTTGGCGAGAAAATCTTGTTAACTTTCTTGCCAAAAACGACTACGCAGGGATGTATGGGGGATATTTGTTCATTTCTCGAGAAAATCGAATTTTCATCATTTTTCTGCGGTTTTCAGGTTGCGAAGCAATCGATTTTTCGCATAAAATTACCCCTAAATGGGTAATTTCCGGAAGAGAATCAAAGAATCAAAAATTTTTTTGCCGAGTTTAGTCAATTTTAAGTGGCAGCAACCAGGGGAACTTGCTCCAAATATGTTAGAATGAAAAAGTGAATGACTTTACTGAAAATAAAAACAAATTTTTCGAACGAAAAATAATTCTAAAACTAGATTTTTTCAATAATGTCGTGAAGGCTGTTACAACGCGTACGCAAAGTCGTGACGGATGCGTCCAGATTCAATTCGTCGACCGATTACGATGCGTCGAACTGTGACGACGATTTGAATCCAGGCGCATCTGGACGTGTATGATTAGGACGCCGTGTACCAACCATTTTGAAATTTTTCACGTCGGCATTTTTCACCAAGTGTCAAAGATTTTACTTAAAAACGCACATCTCATTTTTTACAGATTAAAGGGGGAGTTCAAACATGGCTAGGTAGAACTTTTTTTTAAATTTAAAAAAATTTCTACCTGCCTATGATTTGAACTCCCCGTTTAACCAAACTTTTTTTGCGAACGTGCTATTTGTATTTTCTTGATTGCGGCTTTTTATACATATTTGTAATAAAAATGTAATAAAATAATTAGTTCTATTCAAATACAATGAACTTGGTCAATTTCTTCACATATTTTTTCGTCTGTAAACTTTTCGGAAGCAACATTTATTGAACTTATCGGGCTGATTCAAAAATTCTCGGACTTCACTTTTCACTTCTCATCTTCGAAGATGAGAAGTGAAGTCCGCGAAATTTTGGATCAGCCCAATATATGAACTTTTTTGCCTTTTTTTAAAAAGAAAATCGGCATTTTTTATAACTCACCAAGACGAATAAAAGGACACCAAAATTATAAAATGATTTTGAGCTATTGAAAAGAAAAATGAAGCAGGGTTTTCGTTTCAATAATCCATAATAATTTGATCATTTTGGTGCCATTTTATTCGTCTTGGCGAGCTATATACAGACCTATTTGTTTAATTTTGTAGTAAATTTTGAGAAAAATTCTTTATTTTTAAGATTAACTATGTGTGACCATGGACATGGAAATGGCGGTCATGGAGGCTGCGCATCTCACGCACAAACTTTTGATTATGGCGGTACCGGTATGGAATACCACATGGTCAATTATATAGATAAAGACAAGGTTGTAGTCTTGAATGAATCTGTCGATGGATCTGGTGTGAAAGTTTTTAAAGCTTGGGACAATCGTATCGACAGGTATGTTGAACAACTGGAAAAACGGTTTAGTGATATTCAAAGTGAAAATGATAAAAGGGTGTGATAAGATAACACATTTTGATAACAGTGATAACGATTTTTGTGATAACGTCATACGTGGGCAAGGGGAGGTAGACTGTCCCCCCTACTTCTTATTGGCCGAAAAATTGTTATACCACTTCTTATTTTGCCCAGAATCCTAAATACAGGGCGCGTCAAAATTATCTGGATTTTTTTATTTTCACGTCTTATATTTATTATATTTTTTTATAGTGATAAAATGAAAAGCAAAATTTGAGAGATGCTATTATTCGTGCGCATGAGCGTGGCAAAAAACAGGTCGAAATTCCAGAATTTCTTGGAATATCAACGAGCACTGTCAACGATGCCATCAAACGATATAAAGAAACTGGAAACAATGAAGACCGGAAGGGAAGAGGTCGAAAGAAAACTGCAAGAAGCCGAAAGAACGTCCAGTGCGCTAAAGGAATGATCAAGCGAAACCCGAGCAAACTCAACCCGAAAATTGGCTAAGAAGCTGAATATGTCTGAAGCAAGTGCAAGAATCTTGAAAAAAGACGGAATTTGAAGCCGTTCAAGTTTCAGAAGCGACAAAAATTGAACGCGCAAGCAAAGCTAAGGCGCCTTCAGCGTGCCCAAGCCCTTTACCGACGTTTTTCTTGTTATGTTCTGAATAAATATTGTTGAAAAAATGAGAAAATTCATAAAATCCGAATAATTTTGACGCACCCTGTACATAAGGGTCTCCCCTTATGTTTTTGCCCAAAATTTGAAAAAAGTCGATTTTTTGGGTAAAAACTCCTATCTTTGGATCCACTTCGTAAATTTAGGACCAAAAACGCTTATGTTAACGTCCCATTTTTTAAATTTTTTGACCAAAATACATGGTCCCACTTCTTATTTTCGGATCCTGTCCCTCCTACTTGCCCATGTATCATTGATCACTTTGAACATCACTACTTTTACTACAAAAGGGATCGCAATTCAAGGCTAATTTTTCATATTTAGAACAGACTACGTGGAAAGTGATGTTGATCCTGAATTGTTATTTAATATTCCCTTCACTGGACATGTCAAAATTACGGGTATCACTCTTATCGGTGATCTAGATGAGTCACATCCATCTGACTTGAGAATATTCAAAGACAGAGAAATTGTAATTTTCATTTCTAATTTGAAATCTTGTTCTTTTTTTAGATGTCTTTCAGCGATGTTGCTAATGCCAAACCAGACCAGGAAATGAAGCTAAAACAGGATGATTCCGGACAGATTGACTACCCATTGATAGCGGCAAAGTTTTCGAATGTTCATCATCTCACCCTTTATTTTCCTACCAATTTTGGCGACGATGTGACGCGAATTTTTTATATTGGTCTTCGTGGAGATTTTCAACACAATTTTCGAGAAAAGGTAATTTTTGAATGATCGTTTTTTTGAATTGAACTATACTTTTTAAGGCAGTTATTGCTACTTATGAAAGTCGGCCAATGGCTGATGATCACAAAGCTGAAATCCCTGATGCTGCTCATCATCATATTTGTTAAGATTTGTTCATAAATGTTGCTTTATTTATTCTTTAAATAAAAGATAAACTTCTAGTGGTGGGCCGAAATCACGATTTCGATGCCAAATTTTGATTAAATCGAAATTTCGAATAACGAAAAATACAGGGTGGTGCAAAAAAACCGTAATTTTGAAACTTTTGAGGCCCATTTTTTCGAAAAAAATTTTTTTTCTAAAAACATCATTTCTAGGGGTAAAAATAGCTGAAAAACACGATTCCGGCGTCAAAAAACTTTTTTGACCCATAAAAGCCCCTTAAAATGGCAAAAAACGGGGTTTTTAACCCCCAAAAAATGGCCCTCAAAAGTATCAAAATTACGGTTTTTTTGCACCACCCTGTACTATTGTGTCATTTTTTGCAAAAATGAGAATTTTCGGTGAAAAATAGCGAAATTTTCTGCCAAAAAGTATCCCTTGTCTCTAAAAATAGCAATTTTACAAAAAATTAGCAAAAAATGGTCATTTAGTATAAAAAACTGCAAATTTTTGCTCAAAATAATCAAATTTCGATTCCGCGGAATCGTATACTCGAAATTTACGATTTCGGCCCATCACTATAATCTTATGTAATGTGTATTTGTACGTACTAACTTTTGAAGGTGCGATCCAAACCGTCCACACGATATATCATTGTGGAGGACGAAATTCTAAGGCTTCAAAATTTTCTCATATTTCCCGTTTTATGAAACACATGTGGCCGTAGGCGCTCGTTTTTCAGTTTATACATATTATGATAATAGATAATAGCGTACGCGAAAACATAAAAGATTGTTTTATATTTTCTCACTCCCAAAATTTTTCCCGTAAACGCTATTTGATAACAATATCACAGCTGAATTTAATCTGAAATTAATCACAAGTGTCGGGGGCCGAGCACCTTCGGCGCTCGCAGTTTCTCCGAGCGCTCCGAAACCTAATAAAAAGTTGAATTTTTCATTTTTTGAAAATTTTATGCACGTAAAAATTTTTTCCGATTCGCCCCCTTCCTGAATCAAAATTTAAAAATTCCTTCGAATTCGTGTTCCCCATGCCCGAAAACCCCACAAAAAATCAGTCGATTTAAAGAACTTTTTGAAAATTCGAATTTTTCGCCTTGGACCCCAAGACCAAAAAAATGAAAAAATTTTTTGTCTCTCATTTATGATTTTGATGTCAATCGACTTCACTCAGCGCCCCCTACAACTTTTGCAATGGCGTGGAGGGTTTAATTCGAACGTTCCCGAGATCGTCCGACACACATTACACGTTTAATGTAGTAGGATTAAAGCAAAGAAAATTAGATTGCACTTAAGATATTTTTGATGAAAAATGTTAAAAAACTTGAATAGCAAACAAAATAGGCACTAGGATCGAATTCACATCACAATCGTTCAAAAGTAGGATTTACGTCACATGGGGAATACGATGTCGAATCCATTTTTCAGTTGACCTAAGGGGTACCCCTAATTTGTGTTCATAAAATTTCAAGAGTACACGAACTTTTGACGTTGAATCCAGCATGCGAATTTTGGACTTTTTGACCAAATCGGCTAATTTTTGTATCCAGGGTTTGTTGACACGGAGAACTCGAATCTGAAGGAATTTTTTGATTTTTACCACAGGAAAGTCTGAGAAAATCGACCGTTTTATAATCCGTGATGTAAGTCCATGATCTAAATTCCGTGATACAAATCCTGTGATGCAAATCCGGGATGCAAGTCCGCCAAAACGGTGATATGTGAATTCCATCCTAGTGCCACAAGATAGCTGAAGTTTTTAAACAAAAACCAAATTTAAATTAGGATAGATTGTACAAAGTTCATATAAATATCTCAATAAATAATATGGAATGTCGAGGATGTAAAAAATATCGAAATTATTTGGATAGGCCAACAAGAATTGCTCCAAGCAGAGTAATACCAATTGCAGCACTAAGGATTCTCAGATTCCGAGTCCCATGAATTTCTTTAAAGTAAATCACGCTCCACAGTGTAGCGATAACACCGGGTACCTAATTTCAATTGCAAATTAAAAATTTCAATACAAAAAATTAGGGGTCGTCCAGATATTATGTTATCATGTAGGGGACGGGAGGGGTTGGCCAATGATAACGTTATCATACACTAGAAAATTTTTTGAATTTTCTATTATAACGTTATCATCGGGGGTTCAAAATGATAACGGTTNCGATCTCGAGAGGCCAATGATAACGTTATCATACACTAGAAAATTTTTTGAATTTTCTATTATAACGTTATCATCGGGGGTTCAAAATGATAACGGTTGATAACATGGAGGAGGGGTCTAAAATCTCAAAAAAAGTGATAACGTAATTTCTGGGCGATCCCTTACCATGCTGATTATAGGGAATGTAATTGACTGGGAAAGTGCGTCGTTAGCGACAAACCTAAACTTTATTCATATTGATGAGTAACTAAATCCTACCAACTAAGTTGAGCAATAGCCCAAAAAAGTCCAGTAATTAAAGAAGGTAACGCAATTTTGGGATTAATGAAGGGACGATTTTGCGTGTAGACAAGATAAATAAAGAAAAATGCCGTGCTAATATATAAGAGTATAATTTTTCTACTGAACAGTTTACCTAGTCAAATAAATTCCACAGTAATGAGATAGTGCAAAGGCAATGGCAGATTCAGGAGCTGATGGGAACTAAACTCGAGAAATCAGAAACTTCGTAAATGAACCATATACCTTGTCGTGATGATCTTGAATATACACAACTGGAACAAATGTGACTCCATAGAAAACTCCCGCGAATAATGATAGTCCGATTCCACTAAACAATCTTCTTATACAAGAACGCGTATTTCTATGCGTACGGACTAACTTTTTAAGGTGCGCTCCAAACTATCATCATTTTATACCACAGTTGAGGAAAAAATTCTAAGATTTTTGACACAAAATCGAGGGGGCACTCCACTGGAAAAATTAAAAATCGATTTTTAATTTCAATTTTTTTCGAGTTTTTTCAATTTGTTCGAAGCCCACATTGTACACACATATAACTTACAAAGCTCGTTTCGTGCTTCGGTTAATGGTTGTATTAGTAGCTTCATAATTTCGAACAAGTCCAGCATCTTCTTCATCTAGTCTTTCTTCTTCGGGAACACTAGAACGTCCTTCTTCATTGTGATCTCCTTCGTCAACCTGGGAAACTGTAGATCTCACTTGTGAGAAGAGAAACCCACTAAAAATTTAAAACCAGAGAAAACAAATCATTTACCCTATAATAACTAAAACTAGACCAAAATAATTGATAACAGGGCTTCTCGGCTCCGATGCTAAATTTTTACTAATTTGTGATAAATGATCAAATGGAACAAAACCATTAATTCCAAACAGACCAAATCGTCCACATGCCCAACCAACTAAACAATTCGTAGTACCCCAAATAAGAATTCCAAGGCCCAGACCAATAGTAGAGATTATAGGAACAGCCGTTACATTTCCAATCGCCCAACAAACACCACCAATCATTGCTAATGGCTGAAAAGCGGGAAAACCGACAAACCTATAGAAGAGAAAAATTTTTCGTCATATAAATGATTAAAAACAAACATGTTGACTATGATTCCTACCACCAATATAGCTGAGCTCATTACCCATTGTACGAAAAGTCCTAATGCATTTATAGTTTATAAATATTTTTAAAAAATTACCATCGCCAGAAGCATACTTTCGAACAGGCACAAACATAGTTCCAAAAAATAAAGATGCAACCGCACAAGCCAACAACCCAATAATAGCACTCATTTCTAAATGAAAATTGGTACTTCTATAGTTTTGCGCTCACCATTAAAATTGACTCAATTTTATCAGGGGCAAAAGTTTGAGGGAAAAACGTCTGGGGACAGTCCGACAACAGTTCGGGGACACGACAAAAATTCAGGGACACTACCCTTGTCGGATTTTGCATTTTTTGTATCGAAAACACCGAAAAACGCAAAATCCGACAGGGGTAGTGTCTCCGAAATTTTGTCGGTCTGTCCCCGAACTTTTGAACGTTTTCCTCCGAACTTTTGCCCCCTGATATTCTTTCGTTATAAAACTTTTATCAACAAATCATATAAAGCAAATAATCACAATTACATCACAATTTTATAATTTCCAGATTAACAATTTGAGACCAACACAAATTAAACATAGTTATCATTTCCACTAAATAATTTACGCCATACATACTCAGAAAAATAAGATTCAAAATCGTTCTTCTTGTTCCATATTGCTTTTTTATTTTCCATTTAAAATTTTTGCCACTCGGATTCCACATGATTTGTAGTTGCGCCGGATTCAGGGTCCACGAAATTTTCAAAGTGCTTTACCACCATATGGATATAACATTCTGGTAATTCTCCAATTCGTTTATAGCTGACTATTCAATTTTTTCAATTCTTAATAACTTTCCTTTGACGATTGCAGGCTGGACACGTTCGGGTAGCATAAACAAGCTTCATTTCCAAAAATTCATCATCTGACTTCTGCAAAAGTTTTATTGGCTCTTGACGTTTAATCCCTTTAGAACATCCAAGGCTAAATGATTAAGGTATTATGACGATAGAGTGTCATAATATATATAAATATAATTGAAAGTAAAAAATGAAATTACAAACAATTAAGAAATTGTTTATCGCTGAAAGTTTTATAAAGAAAAATAAAATCGAGCCAATTTTGTGAGCGCAAAAATATAGAAGTGCCTAAAATTTATAAAACAAGTGTAATTTTATAATAAGGTATCAAGATTAACTTTTAAAAGATATTTAAATGTTTTCATATGTTTTATACGAATTTTATATCCATAAAGATTGTTAAACAATTCGGTACTAGTTTCCAATAGTGACTGCAAATCTGGATCCGAAAATTTTTTCGGATTTTAACAGGAAAAGCGTCATTTACCCCCGTTTTTCTATGCGGCGAATCGATTGCGCGCATTCGTGAAAATGCTTCTCTTACCCGAATCGGGAAGTTAGTGCAATGAAGCAAAAATCGAAAAAAATCAACTTTTTATCGAAAAATCAACTTTCCATAGGTTTTTCTAGGCGAGGAATCGATTGTGCACATTCCCGATCTCCAAAAAGTCGATCAAAACACAGATTTCAAGATCAGAAATGCGCATAATCGATTCCTAGAAAAACCTAGAAAATCGGTTTTCATGTAAAAAGTTAATTTTTTTCGATTTTCGCTTTAATACACCAACTTCCCGATCCTAAATCCGGGCCAAGAAAGCATTTTCACGAATGCGCGCAATCAATTCCCCCGCATAGAAAAACAAGTTAAACGACGCTTTTATTGAAATATGAAAAAAATTTTCGCATCCAGATTTTTTTCATCATTTGCGGTCACTATTGAAAACCAGTACCAACAATTCATACTTTATGGATAAAAAACAATAACAACTAATGAACAATTTTAAAAATCATCGCCTTGTACGGCCGGCGCAATTTCTTCCTCTTCGGCAACCGCATCTAAAAAAGACAGAAATATGAAGAAAATTTATTTTTACAAACCTCTAAGTGAATCATAACGACCAAATATGGGCGTATCAAGTCCAATTACATCACCAATTGGGGTGGTTAATCCACTTTTACCATGTATTGAAGTTAAAAGCCTAAATTAGTCATGAATTATACACAGGGATATGCTTCTTTCATATCTGAAAGAGCATGGTCGATTTTAGTTACCTACAAAAAATGATTTACATGATGAGCCAAAAAATCGTACTTTTGCGTTTTTTGATAAAAAAATTGTCAAAATTTTTTTTAAAAATCACCTATAAGGGGTATTTTCATGCGAGAAATCGATTGCGCGCATCAAAAAACCTTGAAAACGCTTCCCAGGCCGTGAAATATCAAATAGTCGTATTTTCAAGTATTACAGAAGATTATTGAAATTATTTTTTTTATAGTCTGGGAAGCGTTTTCAAGATTTTACGATGTGTGCGATCGATTTCTCGTATGAAAATACCCCCTTATAGGTGATTTTTGAAAAATTTTTTCAACATTTTACCCTCCGGGGGCTTGATCCTTTAAAACATTTACCTTGGTCCCCTTTTACGTTTTTTTCAAAAATTTTCCAAAATGTAGATTTCAGGGGGGCCTGCTTAGCCCCCTGGATCCATACTTACAGTATAAGACAGGCCCTGTATGTTATTACCTATTCCTTTTGAGCATTTTTGTATAATATTCTTTGCCACCTTCACAATGTTGCATGGATCGGCGTGCAGATTCGAAATCTCCGTGGTGATCATTCAAATACCTAGAGACTACGTTTCTTTCAAGCCTTATAGTGCAAAGCAAAAATTACCTGTACGAATTGAACATCTCCCTTGAACCAAAAAATGCCACGATATTGCAAAGTGTATAAACTATCATAAAACGCCCGAAAGAATATCTTACACTCTTCGCCATTCGTCCGATTACAAGTGTGGAGACCGATGCAAACAGTGACCATAAACCCCAATGGTAGCCACGAGCGATTACATTCATTGCACTGTCATTCGCATATAAATCACGGGCTATCAAAAATCGTTTCGCCTAAACATGAGTACTATTACAGGGTGTATAAAAAACACAACAGAGGACAACTTTAAATTCAGACCGGAATTCGAACCCTCGACTTATATAGTGCAATCCTGTCACACTAACCACTTGGCCATGGGTCAAACCCCCAGACCCTCATGATATGATACTCGTTTTGAAGCGCTCGGTGAGCTGAGGAGTCGATTGGAGATATTGTTTTTTGATTTTGACCCTTGTCTCAACTTTTCGGATTTTGTTAAGTCATGAAGGAGGGACAAATTCAAAAAATTTTCAAGTGATATTTTTTAAGCATCAAGAACGATAAAAGTTATAATTAAAATTATTCAATTGCTACAATAAAAACATAACTCATTATCCAGCCATTTTTGAGTGGATAATCCTCAGATTCAGTAGAGATCCCTTCTATGTATAAAACACAATATTTTTAAAGCAAACCTTTGGCGTTAGAACTAAAGTTGAGATAATCTCTTGGCCAACTGGAGAATCCCATATTACACAAACCGGGTTATTCAAAAACATGAATGGCTCCAAGTGCATCTTACAGTATTCATACGCTTCTTCTTTTGTTTCGAAGCGAGCATAAAACGGCAAAGCTATCCGTCCACCAGTTCTAGCACCAACTGAGCCACGAGCAATGGTATCCAAACTTTCTAAACTGTGAAAATAAGGAAAACAAAAAAATTTACCTGTAGTTTCTTGAAGTGTAAATTTCACAGGAGCATCTTTTGGCAATATTTCTTCTTTTTCAAGAAACCTATTATATTCCTAAATTATTTAATGAAATTAAATTGATAAAACATAAGTTGCAGAAAAAACTTAGATCAAACTTTAAAAATGTTTTAAAACAATCATATGTGAAGATTTTCGATCAATTTTTTGTAAAATATTCTAGAAATCGCGAGGAATCTGGATCTATTTTGGACTTTCAAAACAGACCATTGAAAGGTATCTAAAAACAAGCTCAAAGTTCATAGAAAAAATAGACTTTTGAATGTTTTGAAAGTCCAAAATAGATCCAGATTCCTCAAGATTTCTAAAATATTTTACACAAAATTGATCGAAAAATCTTCGAATGATTGTTTTAAAGTAGTTTTAAAGTTTGAACCAAGTTTTTTTCCGCTACTGTACCTCAGTGATAATCTGTTCAAGATGATCAGGAAATTCTTCAGTGACTTTATAACGAGACTTGAAACTAGAATCAATAAAAGGACCATCCAATAAATAACAATAAAATGGGTATATTAATACAGTTGCGCTCAAAATTCCAAATTTGATGTATTGCCCACGATTAGTAACAAACCAATACTCATTGGCAGAAGAACCTTCTTGAGTTTTACTGAGTTTACTACTGTAAGATCGTTCGTTAAATATCATCAACTATCAAAGAAACACATACCGTATGCGTTGAATGCTACTATTTTGAGAAAACGCATTTCTTACACTTAAAGAACTATTCAACTTGCATTTTAAATAAAGTCTAGCACAACTTCGGAGCATAATTGCAAACTAATGTAAACTTGAACATGTAATTTGATAAACGTACAGATAAATAACAGCGGTTGCTTCGAATAAACAATAGATATCAACCAATGAATAAATTATGATTTATTTCATGAGAGTAACAATTTGGGCATACAAAATAACGGGATAAAACGATCATTCAAACAACACAAAAGCGAAACGATTTCAGATCTCGGTTCCTAAAAGGAATTTTGATATGGTGTCAAATACTTTTTTACTCAGGATAAAAAGTCTTTTAGAAAACAATAACTAAAAATTCCTTAAAGGAGCTGAGATCTGAAGAAAAAAACCTTTGAAATGCTTCCTTGAACCCGATTCAGGATATTGTATTGAAGCAAAAATGGTCAAAATTCGAACTTTTTCCATGTTCACTTCAATACAATATCCTGGATCGGGATCAGGGAAGCATTTTCAAAGTTCGAAAATTTACGCAATAGATTTCCCGCATAAAGTTACCCCTAGAAAGATCATTTTCAACAAAAATTTTTTGAAAAAAAAATCAAGTTAAGTGCGACACCTAATGTTCATTAGTACCCAACTTTCATCTTTTCAACGACGGTTGAGAGGGTGTAAGTGTCCTCCTTCCCCAATTAAATTGAGCTTGCTAACTTTCTCCGAACTGTTGTCGGTTATTCACCATAGTTTCGGTCATTTGTCCCAAATTTTTTTGTCTTCTTAATAACAACAACAATAAAAATAAGCTATTTAAATTTTCAAGATAATAACTGGCTACAAATAAATTCTATACACCACTATGATCTTTCTTCTTTTTTACTTGCATTCATTTGAATCCATTCTCGTAATCTCTTTTGTCGTTGAGAATATGGAATATAATGAGATGTTAGATCGCCACTTTTATGCCAAATATGCTTAACCTTGTTGCCAAGCCTAGATCGGATATATGCGCCCATTCTCATAGATGATTCCCAATATTCCGCAGCACCTTTAACATAATCTTCGCCTCTAAATTTTTGAGCTTTAATTTTTTTAAATTTGGATTAGCAATTTATAAGATTTCAGCTATTCCCCCCCCCCCACCAAGATATTATATTCTTCACTACAACAATTGTAAGTACGTAAATAGTAAAGTCGATTATTATTTGTATTCGTAGTTTATACTAACAAAAAATTTACAATGAAAAAACTTGAGTATCTAAGGCACATTCGTAATATTCATAGAAAACTTTCGAAACTGTATAAATAGCATAAATTGTAAGAACTGAGAAACAAGCAAAGGCCAAATTTAATCCGATTATCTTAGAAAAAACATTCTGAAGGAGAAATCCACCCATTGTAATTGGCACAGAGACGTAAAGTGGTAGAAGAACATAATTAAGGCTAAAAGTAGAAGATAGTTTAAAACAGAAAATCCTCCTTGCATATTATGTAAATATATATATATGTTACGGGAAAATCTGATCAGTTCAGATTTTTCCGAAAAGAAGGCTTAGTCTTAGGCGACAAAAAATATTGCTTTTTAAAGGCACACCATTTCCTATGACCCACTGGCATAGCCAAGGGGATGCGGCCGCACCCCACTCCGGCCCTGAATTTCCCTCTTGACCCCTCTTATGTTTTTTAGCATTTTCATCTTATGCTACGCCTCCAATGAGCAATTTATGGCGGCAATTCATAAACATTTTGCAAAAAAGATTTGCCTGTGGCGCTAGTTTTGCTTTAATTCAAAGAATGCAACAAAAAATGTTAGAAAATCGAAATTTTCTGAGCATTTTCAGCTTAAAAAGGTGTTTTTCAACCAAAAAAATTGGCGCAAAAAACATAAGGGGTAATATAATTTTTGGAATTTTTTGAAAAAACTACCTTTGTCCCCCCTTATGTTTTGTCCAAAAATTTGAAAAATTTTCGAAAAAAACAATGGGAGGCTAAGGTAAATTTTTTGGAACCGCAACCCCCTCTCCCCCACACTCAGGAGTCTGGCCACTGCTATAACCCTGAACGTAATTAACCCAATAAAATACCTGTTTGCCCTCGTAAGTTGTTGGCTAAACAAAAATCGTAATGCGTTATCCGATAACAAGAAATTTGACAATATATTATTCGGGATTTCCTTCGTGTCAAAATATTCATCTTTTAATTGACTAAATTATGGAAATAAAGTAAGAAAAAATTTAACCTACTATTCCGCCACCAGTTCAAGCAAATTTGGAAATTTCTTTCGCAACTCAGTCAAGTTTTGATATGCTGCCCGTGCAGGGAGATGAAATTTAGCAGTTTTAATGTTACCAATAAGAGTCCCTTCGGTACGAGGTTCCATATTTCCGATTAAACACACATTTATCTAAAAAAGTATAGAAAATGTAAAAAAGATGTTCTCTTGTAAAAGTATAAACCAATAAAAAAATGAGTTACCTGTTTATCTGCCATTTCGCGTTTATGTTTTGAAGCATAATAAATGCATTCGGATTCAAATTTATCCCAAAACTCTGACGGAATCTCGTCACTTAATAACATTTCTTTTTTCTTAAAAAGTTTCAGATAATGAGCTAAAATTGATTAAAACACGCTTTTCAACAAAATCATAATGATATAATCTTAAAGGGAGGTCCAGATAATAGATCATTCTCCGACAACAAATTTGTTCTCGATATGACCTATATAGGAGTAATTTGATGCGAGGAATCGATTGCGCGCACTCCCAAAGCGCGAAAACGCCTCATTCACCTTGTTTTCGTGAAAATATCTATTAGGGGGAGGGCAGGTTCCATTTCACTAGACTTTTAGTTCACCATATTTGGCCAAAAGCGAATCTTTTTGGCGAACAAAAATTGTTAAAAAATCGACGTTTTCACGAAAACAAGATGAAGGAGGCGCTTTCGCGCTTCAGGAGTGCGCGCAATCGATTCCTCGCATCAAATTATCACTATATAGGTCATATCGAAAAAATTTTTGTCGGAGAATGACCTATTATCTGGACCCCCTTAAAAACAAACTTACCATTAAACATAGCACAACATCCCGTTAATGGTATTAAATTCAATATAGTTATATTCTTTATTTTCATCCTAAATGATGCTTAAAAATTTTAATATGTTTAGTCATATTTATCTCACGAAGAAGTGTGAAAAAAATGGCGACAGAACAAATGAATAAAAGGGATAGGCCATCCCTTGGTATACCATCCAATTTTTTCTCAAAAATTCAAATAATTTTTGCCACTCTTATGCAGGGTTTATATTTGCCGCGCCACGTGGCATGCTGCTGCGGCATAAAAATGCAAATGTTGAGAAAAAATTCAAATAAAACACGTGAAAAAAGCAACGTGAAAAAGTAAGCGTGAAAAAAGTAAGCGTGAAAAACCAAAAACGTGAAAAAAGTAATAGTGCCAAAAAATTTTCTTCTAGTGAAGCCGTTTAAATGAAGCGATTTAACCTACATTGAAGCGTTTAAGCTTCAATAGAAGCGGTTTAACCGCTTCTAAAGATGCTATTCAAACGCTATGGAGCAATTGTTTCAGAAACAGTTAATATAAACTTTAAAGATAAATTCAAATTGTAGTAATTGGTAAAACAACGATCTTCTTTAAACATTTTGGCGTTTTATGCCAGAAATTTTACAAAAAGCGAGATTTTAAGAGACACTTCCAGGCAATGTTAACCGTCGTAATTTGTCGCCACTTCCGAAAATTTACCCGAAGTCAAGACCAGGGACATAGCTAGAGGGGGGCACCGGTGCTCCCCTCTCCCATTCGGGCTGAAGGCTCGAAAAAATCTATTCACCTTATATTTTTTGGGATAAATATGCCCTTTTTCGGGAATTGTTATCAGTTCGGGGACAAAAGACCAAAAGTTCGGGGACACCCAATTTTTTTAAATTTTGTAGGGGGTCAGGGAAATTTTTTAAAAATTTTCCTGACCCCCTACAAAATTAAAAAAAAAATTGGATGTCCCCGAACTTTTGGTCGTTTGTCCCCGAACTTTTGCCCCCCTGATATTTGTACGCATTTGTGGCGACCCTAAGATTCAGGGGGCGAAAAGGTGTCATCACCCACTGGATGGTAATTAGGTCATTGGGTGATCACCCATTGCGTGATTTTGGGTTATTGGCACCGTAGATCAGCAAGGGGGAAGAGCCTCCCCCCTGACCCATTCACTTATGGACCCAAGATTGAGGGGGGGGGGACCACCTTATGGACCCCGCCGAACAGTATGGTCCATAAAAATTGGGTGTCAGAACTACCTCAAGCTAAAAAAGTCCTTTTTTTGGTGGAGGTGGTGGGAGACCACCTCATCGGGGATCGGGTGCTATCACCCTAAAGTGCACAAAATTTAGTGCACTTTACCCCCCCCCCCCCCAAATCACAAAACAGTAAATATGCAAATTTCAAGTGCGGAAACATAAAACCATTATTTTTTCTACTTTTCGCCTTGTTGTTTTGCTTCAATTGTTTATCATTTTTTTATATATTTATTTTTTTTAGATATTTTATCATTTTTTTTATTGTGACCTTAGGGCCCCCGGCGCAGCCGGGGCGTATCAGCCTATTGTGACCTTAGGCTGCAGGTCAAAAGGAGTTTGGGCTGGTGTGAGTTGTCCATGTGAGTTGACATGGAGTGAGTTGTCCGATTGAGTTGTTTTAGTGAGAGTTGTCCGTTCGAAAAACTGTGCGAGTTGCCATAATTTTTGGACCTTTTTGGTGAAAAATAGAAATTTTTTTCATTTTTTATGAAAAATCAAAATGGAAAAAGTATTTAAGCAAAAAACCAGGTTTTTTTAATGCTTGTTTTTAAGCTGAAAATGCTATGAAAATTATGATTTTTGTTGAAAAAGATGGAAAATTTTGATGAAAAAATGAGAATTTTTTTGGCTCAACTTGACCGAGTTCTGGTGGTCTAAATTTATGATGGCTTTCCGATGAAACATGTGTATTAGTGATAGTTTTAGAACTTGTAGATTAACGATAATTTTTGAACTCAAAATTTTCAGAACGAATTACTGACGGCATTTAATTGAGTTGACATTCCTTGTTAGTATTTGAATTAAGTTCAAGAGCAGGTGGATTAAAGAATCGTATTGTTCTTAATGCGTTTTTCTGAATTATTATTGGCAACACGACGAAGAGATAGTAGACCACTTTATCGACGACTTTTTCCTAACTATCGAGTTGAGCTTCTATTTCGAAGTAAGTTTAACGAAGGAAGTCTCTCGTAAAATTTTTTGTTGAAAAATCGTCTTTTTAAGGCTAAAATTCTCCAAAATTGTTACTATTTCGGTTTAGGGGGCCTATCCAGGGTTCTCAGATGGGTTTTTTAAATTTACCGTATTTACTCTAATATAAGCACCCCCTAACTTTCAAGTTCTAAGCTCTCTAGAAGAAAATCTACAGGTTTTCATGAAAAGTGATGTTCATAAAAGTTGTTGAGAAGGGTATGCGCTACAACTTTTGTGAATATCACTTTTCATGGAAACCTGTAATTTCCTTCTAGAGATCTTAGAATTTGGAAGTTAAGGGGTGCTTCTATTAGAGTAAATACGGTAAGTCTCATAAAGCCAAATTGAAGTAATCACTTAAATTTTTCTTAAATTACTTAAATTCACTTAGTGTGATTTTATGGTCAAAGTTAAGTAAATTAATGAAATTCAAGGATCTGAGAACCCACATGTGTTTCAAAATAAAAAAAAGTTTGAAGTCAGCAATTTAAAAAAATTGAAATATGAGTATATGGGGGTTTTCGGGTACGCGAAACTCGAATCCGAAGGAATTTTTGCATTTTGACCACAGGGGTACCCTCCAAAAGGGCTTCGAAAAATTCTAGGGCCCAAAAACAACATAAATTTAAAAAAAACACGCTTAAAACATAATTTGATCGAAGAATGGTTTTCCACATTTTCGAAAAAATTTTTGCTGAAAAACACTTTTTAAGGAAAAAACTAGCGCCGCAAGCGAAAATTTTTTAAATTTCTTAAAAATATCATTTTTGGCCAATTTATGCTGAATAATGCCTTTTTTAGTTACACATACCTGCCTAATTTCGTGTACAATCTTTCTTACTTCATACTCTGCCGTGCACGGCTTTATCT
>OZJO01018108.1:0-11696 GCA_900406225.1 Acrobeloides nanus | reverse complement strand
CTTCGTCAGTCTTTTGACCAACCCCAGAAGCATCACATTGGCAGGCTTCTACAAAAAGTAAATTTCACGCAGCTCCGGGCTCACGGCGCACCAAAATGGCAATAAAAATTTGCAGGCAAGGTCAAAAGTTAAAAAAATCGCCAATTGACTCTGCTCAATGAGCGCTTCAAAACGAGTATCATATGGGTTTTGGGATTGACCCATGGCACATTGGCTAAGCCTAAGCCTAAGCCTAGGTCTAAGCCTTGGCCTAAGACTAAGCCTAATTCCAAGCATAAGCCTAGACCTAAGACTAAGCCTAAGACTAAGCCTAGGTCTAAGCCTTGGCCTAAGACTAAGCCTAAGCCTAATTCCAAGCATAAGCCTAGACCTAAGCCTAAGCCTAAGCCTAGGTCTAAGCCTTGGCCTAAGACTAAGCCTAAACCTAATTCCAAGCATAAGCCTAGACCTAAGACTAAGCCTAAGACTAAGCCTTGGCCTAAGACTAAGCCTAAGACTAAGCCTAAGACTAGTCTAAGCCTAAACCTAATCCCAAGCATAAGCCTAGGCCTAAGACTAAGCCTAAGCCTAAACCTACGCCTAGGCCCAAGCCTTCAAAACGAGTACCATATCATCCTTGTGAGTCGATTGGAGACATTTAAAAAAAATTTTGATCCTTGCCTGCTCACTTTTTTCCTCTTTGGTGTGCCGTGGGCTGCGTGTGACCGTTTGGTTTTAATATTTAAAAATTCGCATACTTCTTTGATTACACCCATATTCATTACACGGACAGGCTTGGTCGAGATTTCCAATTTGTCTGACATTTTTATGGTTGGGTGTGACGAAGAATGTTTTGTTTTCGGGAAATCTAAAAAATTCATTTTTATAGTCTTTTTTGTTGTTGGAAAAACGCAAAAATGGAGCTCGATAGTCAAATGACTATACTCGGTTCCATGGGAGATTTCAAAAAAAAACTGGGCGTTTATGGCCGAATGGCTAGGACGCTGGCCATTCGTGTTATTGGCTTGGGCTCGATCCCACCAGAATCGAATTTTTTATTTTAATAATTCATACAAAATTGTAAAAGCACATCCCCCTTAAAAGACTAGTCTACAGGGTGTTTCAATAGGTTGGGACCAGGGCTCGAAAAGTTGGGTGCTAGCACCCGCACTGCACCCATGGGTACTGGGTGCTCGGTGCTGATGAGTGCTTTTGGGTGCTAGCACCTTTTCGTGCCCTGGTTGGGACTATAGGCTACTGCCCTAGCCACTTGATTATCAAATGCAAAAGTTTTGTTCTTTTCGAAAAATTATTCATACCTCAATGGAGCCCCTTCACATTCATATTTTACATATTGCTCACACGATTCTGATTGTTTAATAAGGGCCTTTAATTGATCCTCAGAAAAGAGCCTAAATTTTTTGTTTATAATTTTTCAAAAAAAAAATCGAAATTTTCGTACTTATATAACACGGGGAAGTATTTGCTTGAAGTATCTGTGGGCGATCGAACTTGTGTGTGGGTTGGCATGTTGTGCGAGACTATAGTGGTTCCATTTTTGGTGCACTCGACAAAAGTTGGTTCCATGGGTCCAGAGCCGTCTAGGTCGATCTCATAAACGCCATCTTCTTTTTCACCAAGAAATTTGATGGCATCGTAGCAAGAGCGAGGGAAAGTTGCTAAAAAGGTATCAACTATACAATATATATTAGGGTCATCATTTTGTCAACCTTCCAAATAGGACACACGTGGCTCACTAGCTGCAGCGCGGATATGGAAAATCGACTAACATAGAGTAAAAGTTCATGAAAAATGGATAATTTAAAAAAAATTTGGAGGCGCATGGGACAAAAAATTTTGAGCTTAGGGCTTGGGCTTAGTCTTGGACTTAGGCCTAGGCTTAGTCCTAAGCTAATTCTTACTAAGCCTAGGACTAAGCTTGGGCTTAGACTTGAGCTTAGGCTTAAGCTTAGGCTTGGGCTTAGTTCTAGGCTTGGGCTTGGGCTTAGGCTTGAGCTTAGGCTTAGTCTTACTAACTTTCACTCTATGTTAGTCAATTTTCTATACCCGCGTTGCAGCTAATGAGCAGCATTCTTTGTCAGTAGTAAAATTCCAAAAACTCACAAAATTGGCAAAATCTGCCAGCAAAACCATCTTTACAAGCACACTTAAAGTCGGTTTCATTCACTTTTCTTGTGCACGATTTGTAATTTTGGCACATGGTTCTATCCTCTGGACGACAATTTAGCTCTTGATTTGGGTCTAAAATTGAAGATCCCCAAATTACCACTTGAATCAATTTCCAATTTATGTACCTGGCTTTTTGCCTCCACCCAAGACACCAGTTCCAATTTTAGGCCCATCTTCTTCTTGAGTTTTTAAGGAGATAGTGTTGTTTTCAGGGAGGGGATCCTTGGGCTCGATTTCGATGATGGGCTCATCTTTTTCGTTGGGCACTTGATCGGCTTCTTTGCTATCTTCTTGCTCTTCTTCAGAAATGTTTTCATTGTCATTGTCATCGTCTTCTTTTTCTTTAACTGGCTCTTGTTCGTTGTCCGGAGGTTGGAAGATATTGTCTGGAGGATTTTCTGGTTTAACTTCGGTGCCTTCGCCAATTGGCGCAAGTACTTGTTCCTATAAAAAAGAATACAATCAACTCTCAATTTAGTGACACCCCTAGGGAGTTGTACAATTCAAACTTGCCTACTATTTAAGATCCCTCCAGCTCTACGCAGGGTACTTAACAAAATTCGAAAAGAGTGGAGTTTATGCTTTCAAAAAGTAGTGATACAAGTGTCCATTTGACACCATAAGGTGTCAAATTTGACACTAGGGTTATAAATATGCGAATTTTGGGCACAATATAAATGCCCAAAATTCTCATATTTATAAGTCTGGTGTCAAATTGGTCACTTTTGACGCTTGAGCATCACTACACCAAAGTAGGAAAGCGCAGAGAAAGGAAACTAGCACGGTTAGCCATTTTTTCGTTGAAACACACTATCAAAAAAGTGAATCAAAACCTCTTACTTTTGTTTCAATCTCACATGTCACAAACTCGCTTTCCGGCGAAGCAGCCAAAATATCGATATCGTTGCCCAATGCGAGAGATAGTAGTGAAATACAGCCCTGGATTGAATCTTCTTCTCCTAATGTTTTTTGGTCTTACAAAACTAAATTTTTAGTCCTACCTTCAATATGTCCCACAACAATTTTGACTTCTACATCAGTACCCGCATCAATAATCTTCTCTTGGGCATGGATTAAAGTGGAAATATTTCCAGATATTCCAACTAACCTTTCTTTCCCATCAATTCTTATGACAAAATCGTGTCTCAAATTGTCATTAACCTCTTAAAAAACAAATTTTTACTTGGAATTTTTGTTTTTTGTTTAAAGGACCAGACTACACAAAAGTTACCAATTGTTTAATAGAACCTGGAGACCGAACGCCGTTGGCGCTCGGGCCCAGCCTCGCTTCAAGTGTTTCTGAGCGTCTCAAGTGCTTCCTAACGCCTCCAAATCATTCCGAGCAGCCAGGAAATAGGTCCGGGACCCATTTGGGTCTCGGATCGATCGGGTCCGGAACCCCACGAGTCCCGAACCCATTGGATTCAGGGCCCACTTGGGTCCCTGGGTCCAAGACCCAACGGGATCCTTAGGTCCCGAACCCAAATGGTGTCCAGGGTTCTTGGGTCTCGCCCCCATGTATCCGGGGTCCCAAAAAGTGGGTCCCTTCCGGACTATGCTTGGACTAAGCAATTTTCTTGACAACTGTAACGATTCGAAATCTACTGTAAAAAATTAAACATGCTCAATTTTTCATAAAATTTCATAATAACAATAAAACGTGGCAACTTTTTTCCGAGTGGAGTGGTCCTTTAATATTTCAAAAATTTTGAGCTACTACACAATAGGGGAGGGGGTACTCAAATTTTTTCGAAATTTTTTTTGGAAATGACCCTCCTAGAGGTAAAAACATGCGGGGAATCCGAATTTGACATTTTCGAAGCAAAACGCTTTCCTGATTCAGGGAAGGCCTGTGTATTGAGGAGAAAAGTCGCAAAAATGCGATTTTTGCCTAAAAACGACCCCTTTTGGGGTAAAAATGTGCGGGGAATCCAAATTTGACTTTTATAAAATTCCTCGGATTCAAGAAAAGCTATATATTGACGCGAAAATTCGAGAAAATAACATATTTTGATCTATAAACAACGCTTTTTCTTATATTCATTATGTTAATAAAAATGAATATAAGAAAAAGCGTTATTTTTAGACCAAAATATGTTACTTTCTCGAATTTTCGCATCGATATACATCTTGTCTTGAATCCGAGGAATTTTATAAATATCAAATTCAGAATCCCCGCACATTTTTACCTAAAAGGGGTCGTTTTTAGACAAAAATCGCATTTTTGCAATTTTTCGCTTCAATACACAATACGCTTTCCCTGAATCAGGGAAGCGTTTTTTCGTTTTAAAATGCCAAATTCGGATTCCCTCGCGTGTTTTTACCCCTAGAGGAGACATTTCCAGAAAAATTTTCACGTGAGTGCCCCCTCCCTTGTCATTGTGTAGTAGCAAAAAACTAAAATTTTCAAAAGATTACTTTCTCCTCTTCCAGAAGCAATGTTTGCCCCTTTTTCATCAGTTAAATCAAACGCGATAAATCCGTCTTCAACTTTTATGGCTAGCTAAATTTTTTTTCATAAAAATTTTTGTCGGAAAAACAAGATTACTGTAAAAACAACATCGTTCGACACACGCCCATAGATGGTTAACAGACGACCGTTTGTGGATTGAGTTTTTAAGGTGACAGGGATCTGCAATTGATCGGGTGGAGAATTTCTTCCTTCAGGATGGCCTCCTAAAAATATTTGGCAAAAATCGATTTTTTGCAAAAAGATCAAATTTGTTTTCGAAAACAGAAAATATTCTTGGTCCCTCAAGGGACCAAGATTTTTCAGAAACGTGAGGGGTGCAATGGCGTAGCCAAACTCCCAAGCTGGGGTAGGGCAGATCTGCAGTTGATATTTGAATCAATTACGCTTATTTCCGAACTCTGAAAATTCGCCTCTCTTTGACCCTGATTCAGGAAAAAAATTGCGCAAAAATTTGCATATGGACCCTAAACTTGGGATGGAAAAAAGATGCGAATTTCGAGGTCACCAAGAAAGGCCAAAATTCAATTTTTCAACCAAAATTTGATTTTTTAATCAAAATTCAGTTTTTTTAGCCAAAATTCAATTTTTTAGACGAAAATTAGATTTTTTAACCAAAATTCGATTTTTTGGCCTCCTACATATATTAACTTAATTTTTTTGGTCAAACAATGGGCTATTTTAGCGTTTTGGGCCATGGTGAAAAATTTTTCATTGACAAGGGACCGGTCAGAAGTGACGTATCAGTTTTCCGATGAAACATATACCATCTTGTAGAGCATACCCAAGTTTATTTTTGAACTGATTGATTTAGCTGCGGACGGCGTAATATGAGAGAGTTAGAGATGATTTAACATCGAAAAATGGCGTTATTTAGCGTTTCTGAGGGAAATGAGGGGATCAAAAAACACCTTTATATGACTTATTTTTTCGCAAAATCTTCATATTTCACCGTTTTTGACTATGCCCAACAATTTCTAAGCATTTTTGGAATGATTTGAAAAAATCGATTTTTTTTACCCTAGGCCATAGGGGTCAAAAAAGTCGATTTTTTGAAATTTTTTCAAATCATTCCAAGGTCGCTTAGAAATTGTTGGGCATAGTCAAAAACGGTGAAATATGAAGTTTGTGCGAAAAAACAAGTCCGATAAAGGTGTTTTTCGAGCCCCCCATTTTCTTCAGAAACGCTAAAAAACGCTATTTTTCGATGTTAAATCGTCTGTACCTCTCTCATATTACGCCGTCCGCAGCTAAATCAATCAGTTCAAAAATAAACTTGGGTATGCTCTACAAGATGGTATATGTTTCATCGGAAAACTGATACGTCACTTCTGACCGGTCACTTGTGAGGAATTTTTAAGCTAAAAGGCAAAAATGTTCTGCCCCGGGAGAGGATCGAACTCTCGGCCTTCAGATTATGAGACTGACGCGCTACCTACTGCGCTACCGAGGCAGTTAATTTTAAACCTATAAAATTGTTTGTTGATAAAATGAGTTTTTGTCATTTTCAAGCTTGATCAATTTCCATTTTTGTGCTAAGACTACTTTTAAATTTGTCTATTATTTTTATTTTGGTATTTTTATTACAATTTTTTTTCATATTTTTAGTTTTTGTTGAAATAAAAAACTGGTAATGCATAAAAAACTAGGGCTTGCCAAAAAGTCATAAATTTGAGTGATTAAGAAATACTTTTATTTGCATAGTTCTCTGTCATGGAAACATTTGCAGTTTTGGAGCCCGGAAGAGACGCTTGCATATATAGTCATAAAATTTGAATGAAAAAAATCAATATCATTTTGCTGAGTAAGCATCAATAGACTGATAATATCCCAAAATATGTAGATGTTTATTAATTCGAATTTTTTGTTATTAATATTTTGAGCAAATAATGAAAATTTTCGAAATTTGAATAATTTTGAAAAAATTGTATATTTGAAAAAGTTTGAATTTGTTAAAAATTTGACTTTTTTCAAAAAATCAAACTTTCGGGCCCAACGTTGCTTAACTTGCCAGATCGGACGGTCGATTTCTCTACTCATGACACCATTTTGTCCCTACTTTTTTCTGATTTATATACTAAAGGATAAATTTCGGTATTGAAATGAAGAATATATGTAAAAAATATTTACCAGCTCTAATCCAAGTTTGTGGCTTCAATTCCACTCTTGTTGTCGGTTGATCCAAGCTGACCGAGACACCCGATCCAGCAATAAACCCGTACGAAGCGGCGAGAAAAGATGTAAAAACCCAAATGAGTCTCCAAAATTTTAGTCGCATCTGAAATTTTCATTTTGTTATCCAGGTCAGAAAGTGATGGAGGGGGATCATGGGTAAACATTGTACAGGGTGTATAAAAAAACCAAAATTTAGGCGATTTTTGCATGTTTTTTCGACTCTTTTTTTTCAAAAATGACCCTATTAGGGCTAATTTTATGCGAGGATCGATTGCGCGCATTTCCAACGCTTGAAAACGATTCCCTGACCTTGAATCAGAAAATCAGAGTGTGCGTATTGAAGCGAAAATCGAAAATTTTTAGATTTTCCGCCTGAAAATGACTTTCTGGGGGTAAATTTATGCGGGGAATCGATTGCGTGCATTCCCGAAGCTTGAAAACGCTTTCTCAAGTCAATGAATAGAGGTGTGTGTATTGAAGCGATAACCACTTTTTACTATAATATATCATTTTTTCTTTGATTTAGGATCAGGGAAACGTTTTCCAGCTTCGGTAATACACGCAATCGATTTCTCGCATAAATTTAGCCCCAGAAAGATCATTTTCAGGCAGGAAATCTAAAAATTGTCGAGTTTCGCTTCAATACACACACCCCGATTCCCTGATTCAGGGTTAGGGAAGCGTTTTCAAGCGTTAGAAATGCGCGCAATCGATTCCCCGCATAAAATTAGCCCTAATAGGGTTATTTTTGAAAAAAAATTTCAGGTCAAAATATGAAAAAATAGCCCAAATTCCAGTTTTTTTAGTCATCCTGTAGTTCGTTTTCGTAAAAAATATTAGGTGAAAATGGCTTTTCGGAATTTTTGGCGAAAATGGCTCAAAAAATGCAATTCTTTGTTAAAAAAATACAATTTTTATGGCAAAAATAGCAATTTTTTGATGATTTTGGTGAAAAAATTGACCCACCCTACACAGGATTCATACAGGGTGGCTAAAAAAGTGGATTTTTGCAATTTTTCGACCAAATATTCGCCAAAAAATTTTACATAAATAACCCTATGGGGGTTTTCTATGCGAGGAATCGATTGCGCACATTGAAAAATTTTGAAAACGCTTCCTCTGATCCCAAATCAGCCAAAAAAAAACTATTTAAAAAATGCAAAAATCCTGTTTTTTGGGCTGAGTTTGGGTCAGGGAAGCGTTTTCAAGATTTTTCAATGCACTCCCCGCATAAAAAACCCCCATAGGGTTATTTAAAAAATTTTTTGGTGAAAATTTGCTCGAAAAATCGCAAAAATCCACTTTTTTAACACGGGAATACTCCTTCAAATTTTCGGTATATTCTGTTATTTAAAGCTATTCTGAGCAACATTTAAAAAAAATTTTGAGAAAAAAGTTGTTAAAAAATTCATGTTAAATTATAAGCAAAATTAAAAATCCGATTTTTATCGTGAACTTGGCTCAGTGGTAGTGCTTTAAGATTCGAGCCTAAGAGTCTCGGGTTCGAATCCCACCTGAGTCGATTTGATTTTGCCTGCGAAAAAGCTGGTATATTCCGTCGTTTTTTTCAAAAATTTTTTTTTGAATGTTGCTCAGAATAGCTGAAAATAACAGAATATACCGGAAATTTGAAGGAATGTTCCCGTGTTAAACTGCGTTCAAGCATGTCAAAAAATGTAACTTTGCCTGATTTTCAATAAAATCGTGTTTATTGAAACGATTGGTCCATAAAATTTGATTGGTTTTTTTGCTTCTCGATCAATAAAATTTTATGCTTCATGACCCCAATCGTTTCAATAAATACGATTTTATTGAAAATCAGGCAAAGTTACATTTTTTGGACAACTTTTTTTACATACTTAAACGCCACCCTGTAAAAAAATGGTTGAAAAAAACATAAACACTAAAAATACGCTGTCGAAAAACTGTCGAATCGGCAACTTTTTTGAGACCTGTACGACGTGTGGCATGCACCAAGAAACACAAGCTATGCATGTATGATTTGATGGTTTTGATTTTGTTTGCTATCTTTTATTCTGTATACTTCTCGGCCCTTCTTTTTCTCAACAAAGTGTGGTACTCAAAGAGCCATAGTGGGGGTGGCTACATTACGCATATTTGGCTCTCACTCTTGCTCTCGAGAATGATAAGGGGAAGAGCGACAAAAAGGAAACACTTCTCTCATGCATATTAGCATCAACAGGTCATCATCGTATGTGTCTCGGCTTTCCGGTGAAGAAACTAGCTAGCTTGTAAACAAGACAGTTGAATGACAAACCAAAAAATTTAAGAAATGGAAATTTAGTGGCGGTTTAGTCATCGGATGATTTCATACTTGGGGTCCAATTGAGGGGGAGGGCCGATTGAGGCGAGTTATCGCAAAAAATTTTTTTTCAACATTTTTTCAACAAACGTAAAAAATGTTCGAAACGATAAAAAATACTGTTTTCGATGAAAAATCGATTGACCCCAAAAAATTTTTGGGGTCAATTTACAAAATTGTTAAATTTCATGAAAAATATCAAAAACTTAAAAATATTGATGAGGATGAAAAAGCCTAAACCAATTTGAATTTTTGAAAAAAATTGTATTTTTGAAAAAATTTCATGACAATAAAAAAATTTTGGATCTGTCCTAGCTGGGGGGAGTCAATCAACCGAGTTCAAAATCAGGAATTTAAACGGCATCAGTCCCTTCGCTTAAAATACACTAATACACAAACACGTTTAAATTTTTCATGTAATTTTCTTTCTCAAATATCTCCTAAGGGTTAACGATTTTGAATTTACTTCCAAAGCAAAAGTTCTTCGCCACAATGTGAAGTGTATTTTAAAATTTTTTGTTCAAAAGTAGACTGGTCCTTTATGAAGATGAATCAAGCATATATAGCAATGTTAATTTTATCATTTTCAAAAGATTTTTGCTATCTAGGCATTTTTTTAGTAATTTTTAAAAAGAATGAAACAAAGGATCGAGCATGAAGTTTATTCATATCAATTGTAAATTAAAAGATTTTATATTCTTCTTAATATGTGTGGGTATTAAATAAATAGGTACCTGTCTATTTAATACCCCACACATATTTCTAAGAATACAAAATCTTTTAATGTACAATTGATATGAATAAACTTCATGCTCGATCCTTTGTTTCATTCTTTTTAAGAGGCAATGTCTGAAAAAGTCTCACAGGGGATGGGAGTACGCCAAAAAGTATTGCTAGAAACTTGAAAACTTATTTTTATGTACCTAGTGAGTAATTAATAAAACATAGAAGTTAGGTCCCGAGCATTTAAACTTGTGGAAAGACCCTGATTTTCAATTTTGCGGGAAATTCAAATTCAAAATCGCCAACTTCAAACGCGACTATCTCGACAACGATAACGATTCAGAATTTACTGTAAAAACAAAAAATGCTCCATTTTTCATGAATTTTCCGAATATATATCAATTATGGCAAATTTCGCTAATCTAAAGAATTTTCAATTTTTGACCATCTACTTTGTTAGCGATTTTTACATTTTTGGAACAGTGGCCCCTGAAAAGGGACTTAGTCATAGATATCGGCCATCCTAGTTTACTTTTATGTGCGACTTTTTTTGTGGAGTGCGCGTAATGAAAGAATTTCGAGATAGAGCCCAAAAAGTGAATTTTTGAGGGGGTCAAAAAGCATTATTAATAGAAAGAAAGTACCTTTTCTCGGGAACTATAAATGCTAGGGTCATGGTCGAGGTGTCGTTGGAAAGGGGAACGAATGGCTATAAAAACATGCTTTAAATTATGGAAAACGCATTTGTAAAAAAAGTTATGATAAAAACAAAAAAAGGGTCCAACTGATGATTTTTGAGAAAATTTCACCTCGATTTCTCCACAAGTTTAAATGATCGGGACCATACTTGGGCAAGGGGGGGGGGTACTATACCCCCTCCCCCCTAATTCGTCGTGACCCTGATCCAGGAAATGTGGATGTCTTGAAATGAAAATCGCCTGAATCAGAGTCAGGAAATTTTTCATACTTCGAAAATGCGCACAACCGATTCCTCGTATGAAATTACACCCCTCCCTGGAAGATGACTGTTAGAAATGAACCCAAAATATTGTCAGAATTGAATTAGGTATTGAAGCGAAAATCGCCTGAATCAGAGTCAGGTGTAGATTTTTTCATGGTTTTGCACAATCGATTCCTCACATAAAATTACCCCGGAAAACTTTAAATTCAAAATTTTTTCATATAATTTTCATGGGAGTTTCGCGTGAATTCCAAAGTGTACGGGAACTTTATACACACCCATTCTAAAGATTAATCTGCGTACGCTAACTCCAGATTCTCTCTTCTTTTGTTGGATAAACAATAAGGAAACAACACCTTGTTTGTAACTTCCTTCCTTGAATTTCCTTTCACCATTAACACGCAATAGTTGTTTGTCACTTCTTTTCTTAAATTAATCAGCACGCTTTTCAAAGTTTAAAAAAAAAGAAATTCATCTGTTTGCTCAAAGAAAACTTATTTTCGGAGACATGTTATTTTGACCTTTTGGCCAAAACGTTTCCCTGACCCTGATTCAGGTATCCACTGAGTCAACCATGCAAACGATAGTAAAACTTATATTTTAATCAAGTAGGAAGAGCAAATATATGTTGAACTTTTTTTGCTGTTTTTATTGCAAATGGTTACTTTTTGTCAAAATCAGAGCCGTAGTCAGCATATCGCAACCTATCACATTGCGATAGGTTTTGCCTTGCGATATATTTGTTAGAGACCAAAAAATTTTAAAAAAGCAGTCCGTATCGTTGAAATATAGGCTCTAAGGAATTTTTTAAGCCCAAGATCATAGAAAATGGATTTACTAGAGCAGAGGAGAGGCATTTTGAATTGCGTTAATTT
>OZJO01018100.1:0-18746 GCA_900406225.1 Acrobeloides nanus | reverse complement strand
AAAAAAACCGCATAGAAATTCGTTAGAGGGGCTGCGAGAACGACTAAAAACATTGATGTTGCAGACCAAACTGATCGCTCTGTAGCATTCTTCAAGGGCTATCCATTGACACCAAAACCATCTCAAATGGATTTAACTACGCTGAGATAAAGCCTATTGTTTCAATTAGGGCATTTTGGTATATCCGTATAAGGGGCACTAGGCCCCTCGTTACGGTTACGGGCGCTCGTTACGGGCTCTCGTTACCGAGCACACTCATCAAGGTCACTCGTTACGACCTCTCGTTACAGAATCCGCTTGTTACGTCCTGCCAGGGGCGTGCTAGGATTTCAAAAATGGGGGAGGGGGAAATCATAAACAACTTTTTTCAATTTTTTATGAAAAAATTTAATTTTTAAAGTCAAAGTTAATCGGGTTCTGTAACGAGAGGCCGTAACGAATGGCCGTGAATTCGCGTCGTAACGAGGGGCCTAGTGCCGTATAAGGCCTATATGTCGTATCTTAAAAACTATAAGTCGGATCGAAAAAAGAATTTCAAATTCGTGTTTAGCGACCTCAAAAACGGGGGTATACGTTGGTTTCAATGAAAACAGAAAAACTTTTTTACTGTTCCCTTCGTCGGTTCTAGTTTTCGAGACATCGCCTATTAAAGTTAACATTCCTAAATAGACCTTAAATTGGCAGTTTCTAACGACTAGTTTTTGGCAGATCACAAGTTCTTAATTTATAGTTTAAAAAATATCCAACAAAAAGTATAAGCCTATCATTATAGAAACAATTTGTCGAGACTAAATATAACTTGCAGCATAATATTATGAGGAAGAATAAAGAGAATACATTTTTGTATTAAACAAATTTGAGAAGTAGATTTTGGGGGTTCTAGGGGAGGAATGGCGCAAATTTGGAGGCCCGAAACGTTGATCTGTTAAAGTTATGGCGATTTTTCGAATTTAAGCTTTAATAAATATGAAAAATGGCTTTCTAATCGCATAAGACAAAATTTATAGCATGAAATGGCAAAAATCACCCAGTATTCGTTTGTATTCGTATTCGAAATATTCGAATACGTATTCGTATTCGAAAAACTCTGCATCACATACAATCTAATGCAAAGAATTTTGTGTAAGCTGCAATGAATCTTTTTGCATCAATCTTGAAGACAACTCATGCCGGTTATCCATAGACAAACTTTCGAAGTGTTGATCTAAAAATTTTTAAAAATTTTTTGGTCATAGCCAAGTGTAGGGTTGCCACATCGCTCCGGAACCGGAGAAATTACTCCGGTTTTTGACATTTTCTCCGGTTCTCCGGCTTTTCAAATTTTCTCCGGTTTTTAAACTTTTCTTTCTAATGTTATAAAAATGAGTATTAAACGGAAAGAGTCATGAAATTTTCTACGGTTTTTAAAAAATTTCTCCGGTTTTTATCGATTTTTGCTCCGGTTTATGAAATGGTATGTGGCAACCCTAGCCAAGTGGCTAGCATTTGTTCTTTCATCTGAGTGCCTCAAGTACGAATCTTGATCTTTTCCATAAATTTTGGCATTTTATGAAATTTTTTGAATTTTCCTTTTTGGCTCTAGATTAATTTTTTATATTTTTTACAATTTTGATCATTTTTTGATATGCCTAACGCTGGTTAAAACATCTAATGTGGCCATAAATTTTTGCCTTTTCTGAAATTTTAATCAAACTTTGTTCAAAATTCTCATACATTAAAAAATTTTTATTTTATAAAAAATTACTCTTTTGCCTAAAAATAGGCAAATCCACCGACGTCTGTATTGATACGTTCACATCTTTAGGACGTCTTTCGCTGCTTGTATGCAATAGTACATTTTCTTGTTGTAAATCAATATTTTGATTTAAATTTGGTTGGTTTTGTTCTTGTGCACCAACCATATCTCCTTGATTATGTGAATCAAGAACACGGATAGAGCCAAAAATACGCCATCGAGCACAGTTCCATTTATAATTAAATTCGCACGCATAAAGAGCACAACAAAATTTTTCGACTCGTCCTTCTGGTGGGAGCGGTGCTTTAACGATTTTAAAATAGAGGATAAGCAACTGTATTAGGCTAAAAATGGTTAAAGGACTAGTCGAAAAAAAACATTATGAAAAATTATATATTCGAAATTCCAAACTTGCTTAATTGGACTTTGGCAAGTCGGAGACTTTCTAATTCGAGAATTTTGCTAAGGGTTTTGCGGGGTTGCCCTTTCTATCCAAAAATTTTGAAATTTTTCATGGGATTTTTGAGTTATAAAGAGCTATTCAAAATTATATTGCGCGCATTTCTTTGAAAAGTTTCTTTTATAAGCATTAGATAAGGACAATATTTTTTCTTGTAACTTTTTTTACCTTTTTTTGTAACTTTTTTTGACTTTTTTGTAACTTTTTTTTGTAACTTTTTTACCTTTTTAATGGCATAAGTATTTTCTTGTAACTTCAAAAAGTATTTTTTTTGCAACTTTATAAAAAAGATCGTTTTATAAAAATTTTCAGTTTTTTAGGCTTAAGCCTAAGCCTAAGGCCTAAGCCTAAGGCCTAAGCCTAAGGCCTAAGCCTAAGGCCTAAGCCTAAGGCCTAAGCCTAAGCCTAAGCCCTAAGCCTAAAAAACTGAAAATTTTTATAAAACGATCTTAAGCCTAAGGCCTAAGCCTAAGATCTTAAGCCTAAGCCTACAAAACTGAAAATTTTTATAAAACGATCTTTTTTATAAAGTTGCAAAAAAATACTTTTTGAAGCTACAAGAAAATACTTATGCCATTAAAAAGGTAAAAAAGTTACAAAAAAGGGTAAAAAAAGTTACAAAAAAGTCAAAAAAAGTTACAAAAAAAGGTAAAAAAAGTTAAAGAAAAATATTGTCCCTTAGATAACCCTAAAATATTGGTAAATAACAAATTTGCTAATTTTTGGCTCACGGGTTTCTGAGAGCGGGGCCCTTATTCCTTCCTCCGCATACAAGATTTCACTATATGGGAAAAGTGGATTTTCTTGTCATTAAAAATTTTCTATCGGTCCCAAATTTTTATAAACCCGGGCCTGCACCACCTATTACCAAAAATCACAGCTAATTTTTACTTTCCTCTATGGGACGGAGTAAGAGATTCCGAGATGACGGAATTTTTGAGATTTTAGCGATTTTTGAATATTTTTAAAATTATTTTTATACAATTCCCTGCCATAGGGAGTTTGACTTTAGTCTTTTTGGGCTTCGTCTCGACGAGGACTATCCAAATCGAAAATTTTTATAAGGGTTTTAGCAGGGTCGCACTTTTCAGAAAATTCTCAATCTATAATAAACATATCAATATGGGCTCAAATTACTCAGGAGTTCTTGTACTATATCTTTAAGGGGTTTTTAACTAAATTCGAAGAATTGTGAAGGGTTTTAGGTGCGGGGTCAGGGTATCGATGCCCAAAATTTGTAAATTTTTTAATTTCTCGTTATTTAAAATAAGTTTTGAAGACTTCTTGCTTTAGGAAAAATTATTTTAGAAATTTTTTATACGGGGCATGAATGGGGCTTTATACCAAAATTTTCATTCTACTTAAACCCTAACAATATTGGTCTCAAACGACTTGGGGCCTCTTGACCTATTCCGAGCGCATTTTTTATATATTGAAACTACAACGATTCAGAGAGCTGAGTAAAAACAAAAAAATATCCATTTTTCATGATTTTTCCGAACATATAATTTTTCATAGTGTTTTTTCCTAGTGGGCTGGTCCCTTAGCTATGTGACAATCTTACTCTTCAATCGAATGCCCAATCGGCACTTTGGACTTCCAGTGTAAAATTGCTTCCAAAATCACCTTCCATTTATAAAAAGCGCCGCTTTGTGGAACAATCTGATATATCAAAAAAGGAACTAACACAAGAAGACATCCGATCAGACTCAACAAGTTCTTGAAAGTTAAAGGGGGGAGATAACAATTAGAGCTGGATCTCCGGAAAAAATTTGTTTGAAACTTTTTGTAAAAAATACATTCCTAGGGGTAATTTTATGCGAGAAATCGATTACGCGCATTCCCGAAGCATGAAAACGCTTCCTTGACCCTGATTCAAGGAAGAAATCGGTGTATTGAAGCGAAAATCAATTTATTTACGTCAATATGTATCCCTTCCCTGAATCAGGATCAAGAAAGCGTTTTCACGTTTCGGGAATGCGCGCAATCGATTCCCCGCCTAGAAAAACCTAAGGATCGACGGTTTTCTCATAAAAATCCGAAAATGTTTGATTTTCACTTCAATACACTCAACCAGGTTCAAGGAAGCGTTTTCATGCTTCGGAAATGCGCGGAATCGATTTCTCGCATAAAATTACCCCTAGGAATGTATTTTTTACAAAAATTTTCAAAAAAAAAATTTTTTCCGGAGATCCGGCTCCGATTGTTACTTCCCTCCTTTAAAGGGGATGTACTTTATAGCCAGATCTCGAAAAAAGTTTATTTTCACAAAAATGACCCTAGTAAGGGTAAAATCATGTGAAAAATCGATTGCACGCATTCCCGAAGCGTGAAAATGCTTCCTTGACCCTGATTCAGGGAAATAAGAGTGTGTATTGAAGCGAAATTAGTACATGTTGGATTTTCGCTTCAATACACACTCTTATTTCCCTGAATCAGGGAAGCATTTTCAAGCTTCGGGAATGCGCGCATTCGATTTTTCGCATGATTTTACCCCTACTAGGGTCATTTTTGTGGAAATAAATTTTTTTTCGAGATCCGGCTATACCCCCCCCCCTTTAAGAAATTTTTTAAAATAAAATTATTTATCTTACTAAAGTAAACATTATCCTAGCAGACTGATCCTTAAATTTTTTAAAATATTTTTCCAATGAGCTATGCTTCATAACATAACGATATCTCCAAAAGCACATAAAACAGAAGAGTACAGAACATATTAGCATGACTGCTTCGAAATAAAATTGAATTTCTTAAAATAATAAAATTGAATTTTCAAAAAAATTGAATCTTCTTAAAGTACAGGGTGGGTAAAAAATCCGCTCCTTTTGAGATTTTATTTTTGCAGAAAAATTGCATTTCCTCGGGCAAAATGTTGTCTTTTTATCTAATTCTTTTTTTGAAAACATAGGGAACTTGATTTTCAATGTTGTGAAAAAAAAGAAATAGATAAAAGGACAACATTTTGCGCAAAGAAATGCAATTTTTCATCAAACATAAAATCGCACACAGTCGGATTTTTTTACTCACTCTATAATAATAATAAAAATTTAATTACCCGAAAATGGAGAACATCCATAATAAACTCCATTAATATTTATACTATAATCGTCAATACAATCTAGAAATTCCTGTTGAGAAAGAATGAATAATAGTGTTAAAAAGAGCCTGACAAAATCACTTTTTTCTGTCACTTGGATATTTATTTATTTTTAAGTCATAAGTATACAAAAGTACATACAGAGTGTGCGATATTATCCGTGTAGATAATTTATTACACTTTTCACGATAACTTTTGATAGAAACATCCATACATACACAAGGTCTTAGGCACCATTTATACTTCCGCGGGTGAAAAAAAATTTCTTTAAAAATTCGATTGCTTATATCGAAATGAGATGGAACACGTTAAAACATTACGATGGATCTTTTCACCTCTGGGGGAAATGAGTCCTTTTTGCCTCTCGGGTTCTCGTTCCAATCGAAAATTTCGTCAAAAATTGACTTCTATAACCTAATATCGACATTTTTTTACGAATTACGAATTCTTCCGTTTACATCTCTGTTCCTACAACCCCCCCCCCCCCACAGGGTAGTCTTTTCAACCTTCTAGCCTTCTTTTATGATTGATCGACAAAGAGGGTTAATATTACAGAAAATATTTTTCTCACTTGTAATTAATAAAACCGACAAAAATGATCCCATACTAATTGTCCATAGAAAACAGTAAATAAATGTAGTTTTCACAGTAATTCTATTGGTGTATGTGCTTAACATGCTGAGAAATAACAAATTGTTTAATGATTTTGACATTCGCATCCCAGCAGCAAGTGCTTTTGGCCATCTTTGCATGTACACGACAATTTCTTTTGCTACAATTGTAGTTGAAAGTTTATAGAGGAAATGCCAAAATCCACAAGGATTCGTTTTGTCAGATAAAACTTGATTATTTGATGATCCCAATAAATTAATACAACTAAATAATTTCTTTATAGGCAAAAAGAGACAATTCGGGCAATTTTTGATGAAAAATCATAATGGTGAAACCATTAGGATTTTTTTAATTTTTAAAAGTTTTGGGCAACAACGTGAAGAGACCATTAAATTTTGTTCATTTTTCCAGATTTGGGTGTTGAAGATAAGGCTTTCATTCCTTTGTGCCACTGGATAAAGGATGTCCCATAAAATTAATTTCAAAATGGAGCAAAAATCAATTTTTTTTGTGGATACTCTTTTCTTACGCATTATTATACAAATCAGCATAGTCTATAAAGATTCCTTCAAAATAAATTATCAAGTTGGCAGTCGACATGAATAAAACTAACACTCCTAATGGATTTTTCGATTTCTTTGAACTTAAAACAATTCCAATATTTAAACACGAAACGATAATACCAAATATGGCAAACTATAAAAATTTTAATATTTTAATATTAAACGAGAAATGTCTGTTTGTGTCATCAAATTTTGTAACCTTAAGTCCAATCCCGTTACGACTTAGATTTTTGGAAAGAGCTCGGTGAGAGAAGAAAAATGATACTAAAATCATGGGGGTACTCATTCTGAACAAAATTAAAAATTCAATTTTTCATTTTGCCTTTTCAACTTTGGTATTTGGTCAGAAATAAGAAGCCATTGCCTTCATGGCGCAGCTGGTAGAGTTTTATAGTCGAAAAGGCGCAGGTTCGATCCCCGCCTCCGCCTAAATATTTGTGCTTTTTTAAATGTTCTTTTTTTAAAAAAAGAATCGAAAAAAAACGAAAAATTGGATAGAAATTGAAAAAAAATGGAAAAAATTAGAAAATTCGAAAAAAATTGAAAAAATTCGAAAAAATCTTTGGCATCAAAGCGAGGCAGAAGGCCGAGCCCTTGAGCGCCCTCGGTGCTCGGTCTCCTGGTTCTATTTTTTTACAAAAAATTAGTTATTTGGGGTCAGGCCCGTATTTAAAGGGGGTCAATTGCCCCTTCCTCATCGTTGAAAAAATGAAAAAATTCTCCTAAAAACTTCTCCTTATGTTTTTGCCCAAAAAATTTTTTCATCATAAAATGTCCAAAAATGTTGCCATTTTTTAACAAAAATGACAATTTGATAACAAAAAATGACAATTTTTTGCTAAATTTTCGACTTTTTTGGATTTTTGATCAATATTTACGTTTTCTGGAAAATCGAACTACAGTAATGCCTCCAAACCGACCTAAAAAATTCTCCCCCCCCCTCCTCCTTCGTCAAATCCTAAATACGGGCCTGTTTGGGACTGTGCAAATATTGAATAACATCTTACTATTAATAAACAAATGATATCCCGTTTAGTCAATGCATCCATTAACATTGAATATTCGCTCACAGCATTCGGATTTTGTTCAAAATATTCTTTTAATGTATGATAATAACATTGATTGGGTAGTGAGTTTTTGCCCATTTTGGCCCATTCTATCAGGTTGTAAGAGATATTGTCTGTATTTATAGGTATAAATACTATCTACTCTAAAAATTTACATTTTTCTGCACACAATTTTGGAATAGCGTCTATTGCATCAATATAGTACATTTCTTTAACATCATTACCCACTGTATAAGGGTGAATTGAGTCGTTATAATGCTTTTCTATCATCGATAGCCATGTTGCGGTTGTGTCCATTTTCTAATCTATACAAATTATAAAAGGGAACTGTTGTGATTGTCAAGCGTTCGTATGGTGGGATAGAAAAGGACTAAGATTCCTATTTGGGATTAAAGTGTTCCTCTTACAAGGAAACATTCTCAACCAGATTTCTTCGATTTCGGCCAAACATGCGCCAATTTTTTATCCATGGTGGAGACGTAAAACCCCCTAAGGTATAAATTTTTTCTCACACAATTACTTTGTTCTCACATAAATACCTTTTTCTTACACAATATTTTTTTCTCTCATATATTTTTTTCACACATCGCGACGCCATCGTGATGCCATCGTGACGTCATGACGCTGTTATGAAGTCGCGACGCCTATCAATACGGCATCGCGATGTCATACGGCGTCCCGACGACATGATGGCGTCTCGACGTCATATCAGCGTCGATACATTATGACGGCATCGCGGCGTTATGATGTCTTCGCAACATCATGACAGAATCGCGGCGTCATGACGTCATCGCGACGTTACGACTGCGTCGCGACATCATTACGGCGACGCAATATCATTACAGCGTCGCGATGTCACAACGGCGTCACGGCTTCATGACGCCATAGAGACATCACGAACGTGTAATGGCAGCGTCGCTACGTCATGACGGCATCGCGATGTCACGACGGCGTCGCAACATCATGACAACGTCGCAATGTCACGACGGCGTCGTGGCGTCATGATGGCATCATGACGTGAGAAAAAATTAATTGTGTGAGAAAAAATGGGATCCACCCCGAAATAGTTTTTCCAGTTGACACTGTGGGGATTAGAGCTAAAAATGTGATTTTTGAGGTCAAAATTATGATTCAAAGATACCGTTATAACTTTTTACAGATAAAATCTTTTTCAATAAAGCTGTTTGCATTTATTAGAGGGTGCAAAAGCGCAAATTATTATATATAAACTTTGGCCTCAAACTTGTGTCTTCATGGCTAAAATTGCGTTATAAAAAATTCTGAGCCAGCACACAAACGGAGTTGCGTGCTGGCTCAGAATTTATATAAATAAAATCAATTATGCTCTGTTCTAGACCTCTTTCAATAAAAAAATGGAAATTGTCTTTTAAGATTTTATATTTCATTTCAATAAAATTACTTTGCACAAAATCCACTAATCGAAAATGATGAAATTTTTATAACGCACTTTTTTAGCCATGAAGACAAAGGTTTGAGGCCAAAGTTAATTATCATAATCTGCGTTTTATCACCTTCTGATAAATGCAAAAATATTTATAGAAAAATTTTTATCTATAAAAAGTTATGTCTGTATGTTTGAACTCTAATTTTGAGCCCAAAAATCACATTTTTGGCTCTATTCCCACACAATGATATCAATTTGGATACCAAAAAATCTCGGGTCGCTAGCATGCCACAACACTTTTAAGCCAGGAAACAATTTTTAAACGAGATGACGTTCGAGATAATCCCCTTATAATTAGTGCAAATCAACAGCCGCGAACTACGATGAAAAAGATTAGCTATTACTAACATATGGGGTCGTTCACATATCACGTGATCAGTTTGAGGGAGGTGGATGAAATGATCACGGTGGGAGGGGGTCAGGCCATTGGTCACGTGATCAGGCATGTAGCAAGGGGAAATCCCCTCCCACGAAATCAAAAAAGATGAAAATTTTTCCTAATGGTTCCCCTTATGTTTTTGGCCAAAAATTTGACCAAAAGCGAAAAAATTGTTGAAATTCAAAAAATTGCCAAAATCGAACAAATTTGCCAAAATTGAAAAAAATAGATCAAAATATAAAAAGTAGGTTAAAATCGGAAAAAATTTCAAAATCGAAAAATTGACCAAAGTTGAAAAATTTGACCAAAATCGAAAAAAGTTTCCATTTTTACATCAAAAATGCCTGTCTATTTTTTAAAGAAAAAATTTGGTCATGATCACGGTGGGGGATGGGGGGGGAGTAAGTCCGTGATCATGTTTGATCACGGAGGCGGTAAGGGTCTAAAAATGTTAAAAATTTGATTGCGTGATATGTGAATGACCCCTAACTAAAAAATATACACAAAAAATTTTTCAAAACATAATCCTCTCACAAAGCTTAATGTACAGGGTGTGGTGATTTTTTTTTGACTTTTTAGATCATAAAATTTTAAAGAGGTGTCCATTTTTTCTAAGCTTGGTTTGATTTTAATCCTGAGATTATAGTAAACCAATTCTGTCAAAAAAATTATAAAAAAATTTTTTCCGATTTTTTCATAAGGGGAAACCCTTATGATTTTTTTCGGGTTTTTCGAAAATTTTTCCATTTTGCGTTTTTTGGTGTTTTACCCAAAAATAACGTGAAAATCGTGTTCCTTGCATTAAAACCCCCTAAAAACACCAAAAAACGCAAATGGAAAAATTTTTCAAAAAACCCAAAATAAATCATAAGGGTCTCTCTTATGAAAAAATCGAAAAAAATTTATTGACAGAATTGGTTTCCTATAATCTCAGGATTAAAATAAAACCAAGATTAGAAAAAAATGGCCGTCTCCTTAAAGTTTTATGATCGAGTTTAAAAAATAAAACAAAATTGCCGCACCCTAGGGTCCTGTACGTCTTCAGATCTCCAAAAACACGATACAAAAATCCGCAGATCGCCAGCATGCAGGATTTCGAGATATCGCTGGTACAGATACAACCATCTTATATTTACTAGATGTGTAAATAAATTATACAGGGTGCGGCAAAAGTTCTTAGACAAATGTTTCAACTAAAATTTTCTCGAAAAGTGCAAATATTTCTTTCAATTTTTTTGCTTGATCTTGCAGCTTAGAACTTNATACAGGGTGCGGCAAAAGTTCTTGGACAAATGTTTCAACTAAAATTTTCTCGAAAAGTGCAAATATTTCTTTCAATTTTTTTGCTTGATCTTGCAGCTTAGAACTTTTTTGAACATTTTTGCTTAAAAAATTTTCAACTTATGTTCTTATTTTGTGCGACCATACTTCTTCTTCATAATTACAAATTCCATTAGAAACATGTGTGCGACCATGGTAGATGGCTTTATGAAACGTCTCGACGCCTGTACCGCGGCAGAAGGTGGTCGATTTGAGCATTTGTTGAAATAAAATTGTTTTTTTGAATGCTTACTCTCAAATAAAATGGTTTGTTTGAAAATATTTTACTTATAATGCCGTTTTTTCGGCTATTATTTTGTCCAAGAACTTTTGCCGCACCCTGGATGTTAAAAGCTAAAATGATAGTCTGTGAACAAAGTTTCAAATATATTGTGATTAGAAGTCTGAAGTTCGGATATATTTAACTGCATAAGAGACTATCTCCCGCCTCTGCTCACTAAGGGATAGAAAAGCTTAAAGCTGTCGGTAAGAATCGACCCTTGGACTTCACAATCCCCAAAAAGTTCTCAAAATTGTTTAAAACCGGCATATTCTCTAGTTTTCGACGCTTCGCGAAATGTGTCGTTCATGGCAGCGCGTCATGCATGATCCCTTCCTCTCAACCCCTTGAGCTATGCACGACCCCGGGTCTTCGTTCGAAGACCCTAAAAGACCCGTTGTACATGTGTGTCAAAAACTATAAGGCGAATCGAAAAAAGGACTTCAAATTCGTGCTCAGCAACCTCAAAAACGGGAGTATACGTTGGTTTCAATAAAAACGGAAAAACTTTTTTACTGTTTCCTTCCTCGGTTCTAGTTTTCGAGACATCGCCTATTAAAGTTAACATTCCTAAATAGACCTTAAATTGGCAGTTTCTAACGACTAATTTTTTGTAGATCACAAGTTCTTAATTTATAGTTTAAAAAATATTCAACAAAAAGTATAAGCCTATCATTATAGAAACAATTTGTCGAGATTAAATATAACTTGCAACAAAATATTATGCGGAAGAATAAAAAAAATACATTTTTGTATTAAAGAGGGGGGGGGGTAAAAGTTATTGCGGGTTATCGACACGATGAAAAAACCTAAGTAAAAACCGTATTTTCCATCCGTTTTCTATGATCTTTTTTTCAGTAATAGAGAATCGGTTATGAGCAATCCGAAAATGATGACGGTTTTGCCTGAAAATCAGGTTTTCGTGTCGAAAATCAAATTTTTTGAAATTTACTCTTTCCCATCGGTAATTTGACCTTATCTCGGTCAAAATTCATTCGTTTTCGTTGATCTTTTTTTTAAATATTCCTCTCACCAAGCTACACCCGAATCTGTGGTCGATCATGTATTTTGAACAATAGAAAGAGTCAAAGATACACTATTTTTAGCATAATAATGGTATATGATTAAACATGAGGAAATAAACGGGGAAAAAAGATCATCGAAAACGAATAAATTTTGACCGAGATAAGGTCAAATTACCGATGCGTAAATTTCAAAAATAGCGTAAATTTCAAAAAATTTGATTTTCGACACGAAAACCTGATTTTCAGGCAAAACCATCATCATTTTCGGATTGCTCATGACCGATTCTCTATTACTGAAAAAAAGATCATAGAAACGGATGGAAAATACGGTTTTTACTTAGGTTTTTTTCATCGTGTCGATAACCCGCAATAACTTTTACCTCCCCCCTTAAACAAATTTGAGAATGAAGTAGATTTTGGGCCTATAGAAAATGAAAAAATAAATACCGTATTTCTTAAAATAACCCCTATGGGGTTATCTTTTTCACCCCCCCCCTTTTTGCCAAAAATTTAAGAGACGATATCTCGAAAGTTCGAACCTAATGTTAAATGGCTCGACTACCATTTAATTTGACTTTATTTAGTGAGATTAACGCATGAGGAAGTTTTTGAAAGTCATTTTGAGCCAATCCGCTTAACCACTTACATTCAAAACCTTGTCCGAAAAATCTGATTTTACGTTGATTTTTTGAATTTTCTAACCTGTCTAAAACATCTTAGATAATTTTTTTGGCTAAAATTTCTATCTGACCGATGTATTCCAATATGGAGACAGTGGAGTAGCCAGACTCCAGGAATGAGGGGAGGAACCAATCCCCAAAATTTGCCTTTTTTAGGTTGGTCAGCCTTCAGTCGGCCAAAACATAAGGGGAACCCCTATGATTTTTCTAGGTTTGGGGGGGGGACCATCTCGGGTTCCCCCCCCCTCTAGCTACGCCACTGTATGGAGAACATTTCTAGCGTGGTACCAAAAAAATCTGAGAAACTTCGATTTTTGAGCTTAACCGGGTAGTTGTAAGAGTCGAAAAAATTTTTTCTCGAATTTTTTTGAAACCACGCTAGAAATGCTCTCCATATTAGAATACATCGGCCAGATAGAAATTTTATCCGAAAAAATTGTCTAAGATGTTTTAGATATGTTAAAAAATTCAACAAATCAACGTAAAATCAGGTTTTTGATTTCTGAACAAGGTTAGAATTTAAGGGGTTCGGCGGATTGGCTCTAAATGACTTTCAAAAACCTTCCCATGCGTTAATCTCACTAAATAAAGTCCAATTAAATGGCAGTTGAGTCGTTTAACACTACGTCCACTTAGGTTCGAACTTTTGAGATATCGTCTCTGTGATTGATGCTATTTTTTCACAATTTTAAAGCAAAAATTCAAACAAGTTTGATTATTATAACGATAACATTTACAAAAATCTAAATTTTCAAATGTATTTATCTCGATAGGGATTTATCTCGATCAGTTGGTGCCGTAAAAACACAGAATGCTCAATTTTTCATGATCTTTCCGAATATATTATTTTTTCATATGATTGTAACTGACTGGACTGGTCCTGAAAGGAGGACAAACAATCGCGACTGCATCCTCGACGAAAATTTTTTTCAAAATTGACGTTCCTAGGGGTAATTTTATGCGAAAATTCGATTCCGGACTATCGTATTGACCGTCGATCGCAATATCGATGGATTCTGGAAGGCTTTCAATTATATGGGCTTGTTTCATAGCGTCGGTATCTTCAACTGTAGGCCATACATACTACTTGGATAGTCGTAGAAAGTGGGCTTTAGAAATTGTTGGCATTTTAGCAGCTTTGAACAGAACATTGGGATCTGAATTCCTACTGGGGCAACTTGAGCAGCAGCTACAATAGCCAAATTTCCACTGCGAGTTTTCTAATATGGAATCATGCATTCTAATGTTGAAAATATGCCTTCTTGATATAAAATCTTGTGTCGCCCATCTCATTCTTTGACGATGGTTACATAAACAATAAAAAACTGCGGTTATATTTGTGCCTAAACTTTGGTAGGTTGAAATATATTGGACCAACCGTTTCTTGTCCAGTTCATGCTTCTAGGTTTCCCTTTTTTCGGATCTCCGGGTAATTTTCCACATTCTGGGCAACGTTGAAGAAGCTTTTCCAACTGGTTAAATTCCACAATTACAAACCATTGCTTATTCTCTTCAATTTTATCTTCATCTTGTACTTCTATTTCTGATTCTGATAATTTTTTCATAATTCTATCATAATGACTAATCATGAATTGCTTTTCTTCAACCCTTTCATTTTATAGATTAAATAGTCCAAAAAACTTTTACGCAAAAGAGGGCAAGAAATTCGAAATAAAATGTTCTCATAACAAGTCTTTTTCTATTTACGCATGCATGTGTATCTAGCGCATAAACTAAATTCTTTATCAATTAGTAAAAAGTACAATAAAAACATGTTCACTGACTCATCAATCAATGAGAATGGAAAAAAATGCTAAATATTCTTGCCTCTTTGCGAGCAATTCTTCCAGGAAAGCATTGTAGGAGATTCACTTATATGACCATCAAGGAAGCCGTTCAAGGAGCAGATCACCTTTATAATTTTTATTTTTACATGGCAGATGGGTATAATATCATATTTTTTTAGATTCCTGGTCACTTGACAAACTCAAATTTCCAGACAGATATTTGATTCTTAGGTTTTTCTAGGCGGGAAATAAATTGCGCGCATTGATGACGGGGCTATTTTTCACAAAAAGGGATTTTTATGTCAAATTGATGCCATTTTGGCCTGAAATTTTGTAATCGGGGGTTTTCGGCTATGGCGAATCGATTGGCGATGGTTTTGTGAGCCAATAATTCTATTTTTGGTTGCATTCAGCTTACCCCTTAGCCAGATATGGTAGGGGGGTTTCCAGGGCACCATTAGGAAGAGCAACCCTCACTCCCTGTGGTTTTAAAGAGGGCCGTTGGGATAAGGTGACCAATAACGGCCACGCAATCAATATTTGAAAATCTAGTCTATTGAATTATAATCCAATTATTATTTGCATATCTTCTACAGGGTGGTCCAAAATTACTGTACATTTTTTCATCATTTTTCGTTTCGAAGATTTTTCATCATTTTTTCACATTTTTATAAAAATTAAGCATAAAAATATTCAAATGGAAAAAACTCAAAATTTTATCAACAGAAACAAAAAAAACAAAGAGAATAACAGACAAAGAAAAAAAATTGTAAAAATTTCGAAACAAAAAAACGATGAAAAAATGTACAGTACTTTTGAACCACCCTGTATATATAAAACGTGTAATGTGCATGTGTGCGGACTAACTTTTGAAGGTGACATCCAAACTCTTCACAATACGTCATTTTTTTTGTTTTCGAAATCCGTTTCATGTGATATCAATTGATTCTTTACCACAGTTAATTTATGATCATTACCACGCAAAAATTCTGTCATGGGCCATGGAAATATGATTGTCATATGCTTTCTTTGATAACAATGAAAAATTATTAAATATCATGTTTTATAAGCCGGATTAGATGAAAAATTTTTGGTGATTATCATTGGTTTTTAATCATTATCATTACCATAAACAGGCAGTAACCAGAATTTTTTAGTGGGGGGAAAGGGGTAATTTTTAGATCGGCCCCAAAATCATAATGGTCCCCGTTGTATTTTTTTTCAAAAATTTTTTGATGAAAATCCTCATTTTTTAAACAAAAAACTTATTATAGATTGTTGTAGTTTCCGATATATCTGCGTTTGAAATTTGAATTTATGTACATGTTTTCGTTGTAATACACAAACTTTTTTGAATTTTTTGCACTAAAACCATCAAATTTCAATGTAAATATCTTTTCTAATGTAAATTATGAATTGTTAGCAATTAAAAAATAATTATTCTTCATTTTTGAGCAAAAAAAGCAATTTTTATGCAAACAGTTTGATACAGTTTGTTTATTACAACGAAAACGTGTACTTTTTTTAATTTTCTGCACAAAATTGAATTTTTTGCTCAATTAATTAAAAATAAATATTTTTTAAAAGCTACTTTCTATAAAAATCGACCCTTGGAAGGACCCGGATCCCAAAAGTTGTTTGATTTATCTAAATTTTACATGCACCCCCGTTTTTGACTATGCTAAGTCCGAAAATGAAGGAATTGACATCAACTTTTCAATTGGATTTTGATATCCGACACATGGGCCTTGTTTGTCTTTATTTTGAACACCAATGACACTAAAAATTGCTATATCTTGGCCTAGGTAAATGATCTGATCATGGTTTTGATGTTATTGGAATCCTCAAATCACGAGCTAAAAACTTTATATAGACACTATGTGGTAAATTCGATGTCCAGGAGAAGTTATAATGCCATCTTTGAAAAATTATGTCAAAATGTGACCCCTAAAATACAAATATTGACCCATATCTCAACGAGGTTAGATCGTAACCGGCCCCCCGATAGCTCAGCTTTTAGGGCTTTATTAGAGCTTTCCAAAAAGTTGTCGATCGCCGAAATCAGACTTATATTCGCAGAGATAGATCATTTTTAAGTTGGTTGAGTTCAAAAATTCAAAATCTAGCCTTAGCGAAATTTGCCATAATTTATATATATTCGAAAATTTCATGAAAAATAGAGCATTTTTTGTTTTTACAGTAAATTCTGAATCGTCATCGTTGTCGAGATAATCGCGTTTGAAGTTGGCTATTTTTTGGAATTAGTTTAGAATTTGAATTCCCGCCAAAATTGAAAATCAGGGTTTTGGCGGGAATTCAAATTCTATAAAAAAATTACCCCTAGAAAGTGATTAGCAGAAAAACGAGAAAAATGACGGTTTTTGCTTCAAAACTCCAATTTTTTCCTGAATCAGGAACACACGTGTACAACCCTCTCCCTCCCCGAAATTCAGGGGGGGGGGTTGCCCGCAGACCAGAACGTGATCAGGGCGAAATTCTAAGATTTTTGAAACCAAAATCGAGGGGGGGGGGGTACTCCAATAGAAAAATTAGAAAATCAAGTTTTAATTTTCACGTTATAAAGCGAATTAGACTGGCAAAGCTAGACTAGCCTGACTACATTAGACTAATTCGTTTTATGCGAATTTCAAGAGGACTATATAAAGATGCGATGAACGTTGAATTCTTCAATTCTCGGAAGTGCTGACTGTATTTGTGTTAGCTCCATCTCAAAATCAACGTTTAGGTTGAACTTCCTATTTGACCAGTTTCTCAATAAAATTTATACTGAACGGTCTTGTTGATTACCACAAAGCGAACAATTTGGGTCGCGAATCTGGGAACAATCCTGCGACCAATTCAAGTAGCACTGTCGGAAAAGTTTCGAGCATAGGCAGCTTTTCCAATAGTGTTGTTGTATCGAGGTTTTTTCTTTTCAATAAACACGATTTTATTGAAATTCAGGGAATCAGGCAAAATTTTTATTGTAATTGAAAGATTCAAAACTTCAATGAATTATGTTTTTCAAAAAATTTCCATCATTACCAAACATTCTTCGGTGTTCTTCTCTTATTGGCACATGAATATTTGGGGGTAGGCTCTAAAGTTTCATTCTTTTCTAGAAAAAAAATTTGCCAAATTTCTTACGGTGATTGAGCCACGTGGGCTTTGTTGTCCTTGTGGGAAGTTTTGTTGAAAACTTCGAGGATGTTGTTGAAAGGGAATTTTTTGAGGCGGTGGATTTATTCTCGAGCGCAAATTGCTATAATTACCAGACATTTTTAGCTAGCAAATAAGGTCTAAAAATAAATTTTGTCTCAAAAGGAAGAAAAATTGCCATTTTTGTTGACATTTTGAAAATTTATTAAACATAGAGCAATTTCTATGATTCATTTTCTAGCCAAATTTATCGATTTTTTGGCCTAAAATTAAATTTTTGACAACATGCAATTTTTTTACCAAAAATGCAATTTTACTAGAGTTTTCTATGCGAGAAATCGATTCGCGTGCTGCAAAAAGTGTCCAAACTTTAAAAATGAAATAAAAAACATAAACAAATTGTTTAAAAACATGAAACTAAACAGAAATCGAAATGTTTATCAAAAATTTACCACTTTTTAGAACCAGGAAAGCGCTTTCACGTTTCGAAAACACGCGCAATCGATTTCTCGGGTAGAAAAAGCCTAGGTAGTCGGATATCCTGTCAAAATCCGAATTTTTTCATTTTCGCATCAATACACTACCCTGAATCAGGATCAAGAAAGCGTATTCACACTTCGGGAGAGCACGCAATCGACTCCCCGCATCAAATTACCCCTATAGGAGTCATTTTTAGAAAAAAATTTCGAAATTCATGAAAAAATCACGAAAATTCTACTTTTTTGTAATACGCTTCTCAATCAAATCACAGAAAAATGTTATATGGACAGTAGCGTAGGGAAGGAGAGACATCAAAGGCACTTGCTCCCTCGCCGGCCGAAGGCCCGAAAAAATCGAGAATTTCCCCTAATATTTACCAAAAAGATGTTTACAACTTTTTCCACCCGTCTGTTATTTTCAAAATGAACAGATAAAAATGTCAACACTTCAAATAAAACGTAAAAAGCCAATAAAAATTGAACAAGCTCAAAGAGTTGGAAAATTAACAAGAACATATTTTTGGGTATACAGGGTCATTCAACACAACCTCCCCCCAAAGAAAAGTTGAATATCTCAGATAATTTTAAAAGATTTTCATATGCTTTAAAAGAATTTAAAAGATTTTCATATGCGATCG
>OZJO01018099.1:0-12917 GCA_900406225.1 Acrobeloides nanus | reverse complement strand
CCAAAATGTTCAAACAAAAAAATCAATAAAAATAAATAAAAGACTAGAAAAGTTAAACCTTGTATCTAACTTAAAAAATCGTTAACAGGTAAAAGTTCTATCATCATAACCGACAATAACTTTTGAAAATAAGATCAATTTTAGATATTGGAAAGATACAAAGAAAACGAAAGGCAGTTTGGCAAAAATAAGTGAACATAAAAACCCAATAAAAAATATATGAACAAATCACAATGAGTTAGTCCTATTAAAAGAGGATTTTGGCCTTTTATATAGAGATTCATGATTTGGTGAAAAAATTTCAAATTTTCTTAAACAGGAGCAGCCACGGCTGGTATACAAATTCCAGCGCATGACGCCGCACATCCAGAAATTGCCGTGGGGACTGCTGCGGGAGCAGCAACTGCTGCAACTCCACCAGTTGCCACAGCTGCTCCAGCTCCGATGGCACCGGCTCCACCAAGACAGACTGCCATGCAAACTAAAAAAATGGTAAATTTATCAAAAGTAAGATGAAAAAATGTTTAAAAAGAAGTGGTTTTTGAATGAATAGGCTTAAGTTTAGGCTTAGGCTTAGGTTTAGTCTTAGATTTAGGCTTAGGTTTAGGTTTAGACTTAGGTTTAGGCTTAGGTTTAGCTTTATTCCACGGAATATTATATCCACTCTTACCTCCATAGCATCCCCCATATGCCAACACTAATCCATCAACAGGCCTCAACATAACCACCAAAACCGCCAAGCTGATAGCAAAATAGACAACAGCCTTCATCTTCGAATGTTCCCGACTCAACTAACAGCGAAAAACTTATATGAAGAAAACAGTTAGTGTAGCTAATAAAATTAAGAATGAAGGCAGCAAGGTAACAATTACTATCGGTAATTGTAATTATCTAGTTGAAGAGTAGATGTTTTCCGTCAAAAGTATCTACTTAGGTATAATGTGCCTGGAAATGTTGAAGTAGGCGCCTAAATAACATATTATATAAAGCTTTGTATTGGGAGAAAGAAGTATACAGTGTAGGGAAAAAGGAAGTCATCAGTTTTGGTGACAAAAAAGTATAGTTTAGAAAAACAATTATGAACTTAAAATAGACGTGTAAGTTTTAAGGAATAGAAAATTCTATAGTTACCGTATGCTTATTCATTTTATGCCCTAGTAAAACCTAATTTCTACCCCTTCAAAGAAGGAAAATACCTATCCTCTTACTTACAGACTAATACACTCTAACTTCCGTCCCACATAATTTGTAGTTAACAATTATGGTTTAAAAAAAATTTTTGAGCTCGACAATGTAGTCACTAATATATACTTATAAAAAATTTTAAAATTTTACAGCTAAAAAAATTGCTTTTTATAATTTAAAGCTTATATTAAAAATGGATCTCAAATTCGGATTCAGCATAGTCGAAAACCTTTAAACAACAAAATTCAATTTTGAAGAAATCCTGATTTTCAGGAAAAAATTTGTGTATTAACACGAAAATTTGAAATTTGTCAATTTTGATCCAAAACATATCATGATGGGTGTTGTTTAGAGGCTTTCGGCTGTGCTGAACACGGTGGTGAAATTATTTTTGAACACTTCTAAAAACTAAAGCCCTATTTCTTGCTCCAACCTCGGAGCCGACAAAAACATTGTGCTTATAACCATAGCCATTCCTTTTATGCATTTCTAGGTCTATTAAATTTCGATTGATTATTAATTATTTTTAATAATTTTCATTATCCTAACTTTGACCACCATCAGTTTCTTCCTTATGACAGATTTGAAGCGCCGCCCAATTTGCCTACTCGTTTTTGTTTCAAAAAATCCTTGTTCTCTCATAAATTTTGGTACTATCTCAATTTTTCGGCCGGCGATTTAGCTTTGAGAAAATTGTTTTGATGGCTGGGAAGGGGTGCCCTCGTGTCAACTTCCTTATCAGAACTGTCTTAATTTGTTGAGTGGTGAAAATTACACATGTAAAACAGAAAAATGATTCATAATTGAAAAAAATACCAATTTAATCTCATTTCGTGTCATGCTTATAGTCAATGATTTCGTGTCATACTTATAGTATGACAATAAAGTGGGCCGTATGTTTGTGCCAAAATTTTTGCGTAGGTGCACTCAGAAATCTAAATGGTGAGGAGAGGGGGGTTTGGGCCGACTCAGTGATGTAGTCAGGGGCAGGCCCGTCTCTCTCTGGCCCCTTGAGCCTATCCTCCCACCAGAATGGAAAAATGAAAATTTTTTCCTAATGATAACCCCCTCTATATAATTTAAAAATTCTTGAGGTTTTTTACATTTTAGTATTTTGAACATTACTATTAAAGTATAAGCCCAATGATCTTGGTGTCGATGGAAAACTGGGAACGTGGGCTAAAACTTTTATATTGGACGTATGGGGTCATGTAATATAAAAAGTAGTCGAAAAATTAGGTTTTTTGCAAATATCCGGGTCCTCGGATGGGCTGAAAAATTCAAATAAATGGCTCTAAAAACTTTGTTCTAATAGGAGTCTCCGGTCGGCCTTAAAAATTATCTACAACACCCTCTACTTTGTTTTATGCTCGGTTCCGAATTAAATCTCGTGGCATCAGGCACTTTTTAATGGCTCTTAAGTTGATGATCCATATCCCAGAAACCCTGATTCAGGGTAAGGGCTGCCACAAGCTATCGTGTCTCCACAAGCAACGGCACAAGCTATCGTACGAAGTCATCGTACTAGTATAAAATACACTCGTACGACGGACGAAATGGCCACAAGCTATCGCACGAATTTCGTACGATGCCATCGTACTGCGTCGTACGATCGTACGACAGTTTGTGGCGATTTCGTCGTACCCTTACGTTAATTTTACGATCGTACGATGACTTCGTACGATAGCTTGTGGCGACCCTAATGTATTGATGCGAAAATGAAAAAATTCGGATTTTGATTTTTTTCATTTTCACATCAATAAGCTGAATCAGGGTCAAGGAAGCGTTTTCGCACTTTGGGAGTGCGATTCCCCGTCAATTACCCATATAGGGGTCATTTTTAGAAGAAAAAAATTTTCGGGTCCAAAATTCATGAAAAAATCACGAAAATTCCACTTTTTTTTGGTACACACTGTAAAATAAAAAATAACCGCAAACTACTTAAACCACCAAATGCCAACCTTTGTATACTGCCCAACATAAATGTCATTTTATGTGTCCAACCTTTGTCTCAAGACGCCTTCGTCTCTTCTTCTTCTTCTGTTAATATACAATTTCACCCTTTCACAAGTAATTATTACTTTAATAATTAATTTTTCCAGCTTAATTTTAAGTTAGATAGTTAGTTTTTTTGAAGCTGTAGGAGTTCCGGCACAAGTTTTCAACGAAAAAAATATCCATTAATTTCTTATGTTATGTGTTTTTCATTTGTGTTTTAGAAGATGAATGAAAAATTGCTGATAAGCAAAAAATATTAGTAATAATTTTGACAAGAAATGAGTCAGTAAATTGTCTATTTTGAGAGGTATTATTCATTTTTTCGAAAATGTTTTATTCACACCGGAAGTAGCCTAAAAAAGCTGATACGGATTTGTTGTCAATTTTCGCGCGAGAAACTGAATTGGTTGATCGAGACTGAAAACTTGATAAATCCATCATGATAAATAGTTATACTGAGGAAAAATAGTGGTTCGGTTGGGAAAAACCATTTCGGAGCTACTACATAATAAGGGGGGCTACCCACGTGAAAAAATTTTCAAAATTTTTCTGGAAATGATTTTCACAAAATTATGATATTCAAAATTACAGTAAATAACAACAAAATGTACAAAAAATTAGTGAACAATCTTTCAAATATTTTTATAAGAATCCAGAGCCGAAATTTGTGTCGAATATATTCCTGAACGAAGTTATGTCGAAATTTTGTGCTTCAAAGGGATTTCTGTACGAGTCGAATAGACTAAAATCTTCCATAGATTCTCCGGAACAAAGACTTGAGCATGTGCTACCACAGCCAGCGGCATCATATTCATCACGAGCACCGGAAACACATGATGAAAAGCAGCCTATAAATTGTAAATTTTTATATTTTGGTCATATGTCAACGAAGTTTGTTTTTGAACTCGTTAAAAAATATTATTTTTATGATATTTATTTAAATGTTTGAGAAGTGATTGGCTTAGGCTTAGGTCTAGGCTTGGGCTTAAGCTTAGGCTTGGACTTAGGCTTAAGACATGAGTTTAGGCCTAGGTTTGGGCTTAGGCTTATGCTTGGCTTAAGACTTGGGCTTAGGCTTGGGCTTAGACCTAGGCTTAAGCTTAGGCTTGGACTTAGGCTTAAGACTTAGCCTAGGTTTGGACTTAGGCTTATGCTTGGGCTTTCTTGGATTAGGCCTAGACTTAGGCTTGGGTTTAGGCCTATGCTTCGCTTAGGCTTAGCTCTGTGTTTAGGCCTATGCTTAGGCTTAAGACTTTTCATCAGGTCGAAAAAATTTTCTTTAATTTTATCCACAGCCCTAAAACAACTTACTAGAATAACAGCTTTGGTATGAGTCATGTGCTAAAGTTGATGCAAAAAGAATAGAAAATAGCATAGCATCTAGATAACGAAGGTGTCCCATTTTTCTCTTATGCAGAAGTAAATAAGTTCAGCCGAATAATAACCACTTTGTATAAATGGTTTCCATCGCCTTATATACAGAATTGCTTAATCACCATGATCCATGTTTTTGCAAAACTGTTTGTCCTAAGGAAAGTTTATCTCTTTCGATTAATAATTCTCTTCTGTCCTTATCACTTGCTATGGATTGAATTTCTATATTTACTGATTCATTTTTCTTTGTTTCAACTAGCTCTTAATATCTTCCTTCCGCTCGTCTACCCAAATTTGGCCCATTTCGAATAACAAAATTATTAAATCAAAGCCTCCGGTGTGGTTTTTGGGCATTGAAATTATTTTTTATCAACCGGTAGAGGAATTTTTAATGTATGAATCAATTTTTGTTTTATTTTCAGAACAGCGTTCGGGAGTTGAACAAAAAATTAGTAAATAGATTGGTCACACTTGCTCAGAGAATTTTGAAAATTGTTGCAAATTTTAAAATGGTCAAAAAAATTAAAAATCATTTTCAAAATCACTGAGCAAGTATATAATGACTAAGGATCTAAACGTTACAAAAAGTGACAATCCATTTCATCGGCCAGATATATGCAAATTTTGAGCACGATAATATTATTTCACAGTGACAACGGAGGCAAATTTGTTACCATGAGACAATTTGTTTCCAATGTCACGAGAACAAATCATATTCGTGCTCAAAATTCGCTTATTTCTGGGCTGTGACAAGGATTGTCACTTTTTATAACTTGTGCATCCCTACTACTTGGGATTGGGCTTAAAGGTCCAGTTTGCGAACATTTCTCGAAAAAATTTTTTTCTAAAAAGGTCATTTTTAGAGGTAAAATCATGCGAGAAATCGATTGCGCGCATTCCCGAACCTTGGAAACGCTTCCTCGACCCTGATTCAGAGAAGGAATCGGTGTATTGAAGCGAAAATCAAACATTTTCGGATTTTTATGAGAAAACCGTCGATTCTTAGGTTTTTCTAGGCGGGGAATCGATTACGCGCACTCCTGAACCATGAAGACGCTTTCTTGATCCTGATTTCCTAGGCTTAAGCCTAGGTTTGAGCTTAGGGTTAGGCCTAGGCTTGAGCGTAGGCCTATGCTTCACTTAGGCTTAGGCTTATTCCTAGGCTTAGGCTTAGGCTTGGGCTTAGTCTTGAATTAGGCTTTTATGCTTAGGCCTATGCTTCACTTAGACTTGGGCTTAGGCTTAGACTTAAGCTTAGGCTTAAATTTAGGCTTACAAGGAAACATTAATACTGTAAATTTTCGGAGGCACTGATCGAACACATTTTTTCACGTTAAAAATTTTCCACCAAGATTTCATAAAAAGTCATTGCAATTGAAATTTGGAGAAAAAAGTTTTAGATTTTTTTGAGATTTTTCTATTTTTCCAATTTTCTAAAAGTTTTCATGAAAAAATAATAACACCATCGTGTTCCCCNGAAAAAAGTTTTAGATTTTTTTGAGATTTTTCTATTTTTCCAATTTTCTAAAAGTTTTCATGAAAAAATAATAACACCATCGTGTTCCCCGCATAAAAGTTTGGATATGCAAAAATTTTCATGAATTTTGATACTAAAATAAAAAATGACTTTTTGGCACGGGATCGAACCCACGCCCTATGAGTGAAAACCAAGCACGTTAGCCAATCGGCCATAGGTAAACCCCAAATCGATGCAGTCTTTTTTAGGATTGTACCCAGTATCTAAATTTTATTTTCCGCTACTTTTCATGGCGATCGAATGTTTTGTGGACTCGAACCCTCGAGGCCCTAAAACCGACTCGTTCCCAATTGCGCCATTTGGGCTTGTTGATTCGAATCGTTCGATTTCAACCTTAAACTAAATTGTAATCAGTTTTAGTTAAATTTCAACTATTTTTTGACTATTTTTTCTTTTCTTAAAAATCGTCCAAAAAGTTGACCCCCCCCCACAATAAAAAATTCAAATTTGGGGGTTTTGAAGCGAAAATGATTATTTTTCACATTCTTTCCCTGAATCAGGGAAGCGTTTTCGCGCTTTCTTGATTCAGAAATCCTTATTTTTTATTAATATAAATTTTTTATTTATAATCGTTTTTATTTACAAATATTGGGTTGTACCATAAGTACCGGCAGCTCAACAAATTTTTTGAGACCCCGATTTTCGAAAAAGTCTGGATATTGACACGAAAACATGAGTTATGCTCAAAGCGACAGATTGGATCGTATTCAGTATACATTTTTGCATAGTACAGAAAAAAATTTTATCGAAAGCGAAAAAAAATTTTTTGAGCCGCCGGTACTTATGGTACAAATCCATATAAAATTTATATTTAACACGAAAATACTTCTTCAAAATTCCGGGATATTCTATTATTTTGAGTTATGCTGAACAACTTTCAAACAAAATTTTGAAAAAAAGTTACCTGGTCATGGAATATGCCACATTTATTTTGAGGCAAAATCAAATCGACTCAGGTGGGATTCGAATTCGCACCATTAGACTCGAATCCGGAAGCACTACCACTGAGCCAAGTTTGCGTTAAAATTCTGATTTTTAGATTTTGCCTATAATTTATCACAACTTTTTCTCTTTTTAAATAACAACTTTTTTATTTTTTATTTTTTTCAAAAAATTTTTTTTTGAAAGTTGTTCAGCATAACTCAATATAATAGAATATTCCGGAATTTTGAAGAAGTATTAAAAAAATACAATGTCCGACATACTCGAATACCCAAAATTTTCAAACAAAATTTCAATAAAAATAAATAAAAGACTAGAAAAGTTAAATCTTGTATCTAACTTAAAAAATCGTTAATAGGTAAAAGTTCTATCATCATAACCGACAATAACTTTTGAAAATAAGATCAATTTTAGATATTGGAAAGGTACAAAGAAAAGAAAGGCAGTTTGGCAAAAATAAGTGAACATAAAATAAAAACCCAATAAAAAATATATGAACAAATCACAATGAGTTAGTCCTCTTAAAAGAGGATTTTGGCCTTTTATATAGAGATTCATGATTTGGTGAAAAAATTTTAAGTTTTCTTAAACAGGAGCAGCCACGGCTGGTACACAAATTCCAGCGCATGACGCCGCACATCCAGAAATTGCCGTGGGGACTGCTGCGGGAGCAGCAACTGCTGCAGCTCCACCAGTTGCCACAGTAGCTCCAGCTCCAATAGCACCGGCTCCACCAATACAGACTGCCATGCAAACTAAAAAAATAGGGAATTCATAAAAAGTAAGATGAAAAATGTTTAAAAAGAAGTGATTTTGAATGAATAGGCTTAGGCTTAGATTTAGGCTTAGATTTAGGCTTAGGTTTAGGTTTAGGCTTAGGTTTAGGTTTAAGCTTAGGTTTAGGCTTAGATTTAGGCTTAGGTTTATCTTAGGCTTAAGTTCAGGTTTAGGCTTAGGTTTAGGCTTAATCTTATGCTTTAGGCTACAGAATATTATATCCACTCTTACTTCCATAGCAGCCCCCATATGCCAACACTAATCCATCAACAGGCCTCAACATAGCCACCAAAACTGCCAAGCTGATAGCAAAATAGACAACAGCCTTCATCTTCGGAGGTTCTCGACTCGACTAACAGCGAAAAATTTATATGAAGAAAACGGTTAGTGTAGCTAATAAGATTAAGAATGAAGGCAGCAAGGTAATAATTACAATCGGTAATTGTAATTATCTAGTTGAAGAGTAGATGTTTTCCGTCAAAGGTATCTACTTAGTTGGAAAGTGCCTGGAAATGTATAAGTGGGCGCCTAAATAACATATTATATAAAACTTTGTACTAACAGGAAAAGTACAGTTTAAGAAAAAAAGAGGTCATACGTTTTGACGACAAAAAAAGTATAGTCTAGAAAAATTATGGGCTTAAAAACAGATTAATGGAATAGAAAATTTTTTTTAAATTTTTAAATTTTTCCAAAAATTTTTATGAAAAAATAATAGCTCCATCATTCCCCCTCCCGCATAAAAGTGTGGATATGAAAAATTTTTCATGAATTGAACAACATATTAAAAGAAAAAAATTTTGGCATGGGATCGAATCAATGCCCTATGAGTGAAGGCCGAACAAGTTAGCCAATCGGCCATGGTTAAAACCCCAAACTAAAGCCCTATTTCTTGCTCCAATCTCGGAGTCGATAAAAACAATGTGCTTATGCCTCTTTTTTATAGCCATGCTAGGTTTATTAATTTTTTTAAAATTTATTAAATTTCGAATTATTATTAATAATTTTTAAGTATATCTTCACCATCCCAACCTCATTTTTCATCATTTTCTTCCATTTTTCATCATAATGACAGATTTAAGCGCCGCCCAATTTTCCTACTTGTTTTTGTTTCAAAGGATCCTTCTTCTCTCATAAATTTCGGTGCTATCTCAATTTTGCGGTCGGCGATTTTTTGGCGGTAGCTTTGAGAAAATGTTTTGATGAGTGGGAAGGAGTGTCCTTGTGTGTCAACTCCTTATCAAAACTGTCTTAATTTTTTGAGTGATGAAAACTACACATGTAAAACAGAACAATGATTCATAACTGAAAAAAATACCAATTTCCTGTCATACTTATGCTTATAGTAAATGATTCAATTTTTGATAATGTATTGTTTTGGCAAACAACAAATCCTTTGTGACCTTGACTTACATTTTTTCGTGTCATACTTATAATATACAATAAAGTGGGTCTTATGTTGAGCCAAAAATGCGCAACATAAGGCCCACTTAAAAAAACCATGCGGGGAGTCTGAATTTGACACTTTCAAAGCGAGAAAACGCTTCCTTGATTCAGAGAAGGCCTGTGTATTGAAGCGAAAAATCGCAAAAATTGCATTTTTGATAAATTTCTGCAAAATTCTGAGTCTCTATCGTTGTCGAGATAAATGCATGTGAAGTTGGCGATTTTTGAAATTTTGTGTATTACAACGAAAACATGCACCTGGATAATTACAGTTAGTTTTTCCCTGAATCAATAAAAATCTATATATTGAGAAGAAAATATAGGATGCCCCAAAAAATGACACTTTTGCGATTTTTCAAGTTTTAAAAAATTTTCACCAATATAATTCTATAGGGGATTTTTTTATGCAAGTAATCGATTGCGCACATTCCTGTGCTTGAAAACGCTCCCCTGGCCCTGTATTAACTTATTTTTGCTTCAATACACATATCTCTTCCCTGAATCAGGGAAGCATTTTCAAGGTTCAGCAATCGATTTCTCTCATAGAAAAACCCTAGATAGTCGGATATCCGGCCAAAATCCGATTTTTTTTCATTCTCGCTTCAACATGCTACCCTGAATCAGGATCACGGAAGCGTGTTCACATTTCGGGAGTGGGCGCAATCGATTCCCCACATCAAATTATCCATATAGGGGTCATTTTTATAAAAAAATTTTAATTTTCGGGTCCAAAATTTATGAAAAAATCACGAAATTTCACTTTTTGGGGACATCCTGTAAAATAAAAGATAACCGCAAACTACTTGAACCACAAAAATGCCAACCTTTTTATATTGCCCAACAAAAATGTTATTTTATATGCTCAACTTTCGTCTCAAGACATCTTCTCTTTTCTTCTATAAATATACAGGGTAACCCAGTAGGTTCTTTACGTTACATTTTTGAGGCTATCGCGGCTTCCTAAAGAGCACACGTACAAACCTCCCCCAATTTGGGGGAGATCGCGCGCTGAGCGCAATCAAAAATTAGTCTCGCGCGTTACAAAATGACACCAAAATTATCCAATTTGAACATTGTTTTGGGTTATTGAAACGAAAACATGAATCAGAATTTTCGTTTCAATAACTCAAAACAATGTTCAAATTGGATAATTTTGGTGTCATTTTGTTCGCCTTATTTAGTTATACAAATTGCTACAATGTTCATTTTATGAAAATTTAAAAAATTGATGCAAAAATCGATTTTTCCGCAAAAAATTCAAAAAAGTTTGTGTATTACAACGAAGAGCTTGTAACAAATTCAAAATTTCAAACGCAATTATCTCGAAAACTACAACGATTCAGAACATGTCGTAAAAACAAAAAATGCTCCATTTTTCATGATCTTTCCGAATATATCATTTTTTCATATGGTTGTAAATTACTGGACTGGTCCTTTAAAGGGGGAGATAAGAATTAGGGATTAATCTCGGTCGAAAATTTTTTTGCCAAAACAGGCTATATAGGCCTAAAATTATGCGAAAAATTGCGCATCCCCGAAGCTTGAAAATGCTTCATTGACCTTGATTCAGGGAAATAGATGTGTGTATTGAAGCGAAAATCGAAAAATTTTGAAATTTCCCCCTCAAAATCATATTTCTGGGGGGTAATTTTATGCGGAGAATCGATTGCGCGCATTCCCGAATCTTGAAAATACTTCCTTGACCCTGATTCAGGGAAATAGATGTGTGTATTGAAGCGAAAATCCAACATGTACTAATTTCCCTGAATCAGGGTCAGAAAAGCGTTTTCAAGCTTGCCTCTCCTGCAACCTACAAAAAACCGTGTCGAAAAATCTTTTTAAAGAAGCCGCGCTAGATCCAAAAATGTGATGTAAAGAACCTACTGACCCACCTTGTACAATTTCACCCTTTCACAAGTAATTATTACTTTAATAATTAATTTTTCCAGCTTAATTTTTAGTTAGATAGTTAGTTTTTTGAAGCTGTAGGAGTTTCCGGTACAGGTTTTCAACGAAAAACTATCCCTTAATTTCTTATGTTTATGCGTTTTTTACTTTGTAGTCGGGTGGTTTATTCGTGTTTTAGAGGATGAACATAAAATTGTTAAGCAAAAAAATGTTAGTAATAATTTTGACAAGAAATGAGTCAATAAATTGTCTATATTGAGAGGTGTTATTAATTTTGTCGGAAATGTTTTATTCACACCGGAAGTGATCTAACAAAAAGAAGTAAACAGTCGCAATAATCGCATAAAGACAAAAATAGATAGGCGAAATTCGAATTCAAAATAAGCTTTTCAAATCAAAGGCACAAAGCCACATCACACACCGGACTCGAACTCTGTACCTTTAGATTAAAGCCCAGTACTCTATCCAACTGCGCTATACGACCTTATTTTACATGTTCTCTCTTTTTTGTTATAAACTGTAAGTCTGTCACTGGATACGGATTTTTTGTCGATTTTCGCGCGAGAAACTGAGATGATTGATCGACACTGAAAGCTTGATAAATCCATTCATGATGAATAGTTATACTGAGGAAAAATAGTGGTTTGGCTGGGAATTCTGATTCATGTTTTCGTTTCAATAACCCAAAACAATATTCAAATTGGATAATTTTGGTGTCATTTTGCTCATTTAGCTATAAAAAATTGCTACACTGTTCATTTTATGAAAATTTAGAAAATTGATGCAAAAATCGTTTTTTTTTCAAAAAAAGTTTGTGTATTACAACGAAGAGCTCGTACACAAATTCAAATTTTAAACACAATTATCTCGAAAACTACAACGATTTAGAACATGCCGTAAAAACAAAAAATGCTCCATTTTTCATGATCTTTCCGAATATATCATCCTTTCATATGGTTGTAAATTACTGGACTGGTCCTTTAAAAATGGATTTCCAATTATGCAAATTTTATTTGAAACATTTTTTAATATTTGTTACAAATATGATATTCAAAATTATAGTAAATAACAACAAAATATACAACAAAACATTATAAACAGTATTTTAAATATTTTTATAAAAATCCAGAGCCGAAATTTGTGTCGAATATATTTCTGGATGAAGTTATGTCGAAATTTTGTGCTTCAATGGAATTTCTGTACGGATCGAACTGGCTTAAATCTTCCATAGATTCTCCGGAACAAATACTTGAGCATGTGCCACCACATCCAGCAGCATCATATTCATCACGAGCACCGGAAACACATGATGAATAGCAGCCTATAAATTGTAAATTTTTATTTTTTTTTCATATGTCAGCGAAGCGTGTTTTTGAGCTCGTTAAAAAAATATTATTTTTATGATATTTATTTAAATGTTCGAGAAGTGATAGGCTTAGGGTTGGGCTTAGGCCTAGGCTTGGGCTTAGGCTTATGATTGGTTTAGGTCTAGGCTTACGCTTAAGCTTAGGCTTGGACTTAGGCTTAAGACTTGGGTTTAGGCCTAGGCTTGGGCTTAGGCTTATGATTGGCTTAGGCCTAGGCTTAAGCTTAGGCTTAGGCTTAGGGCTTGTGCTTAGTTTAGACTTAGGCTTAGCTTAAGTTTAGGTTTAGACTTAGACTTGGCTTAGGCCATACATTACCAAAAGGGGATGACTGTTCTCCCCCCCCCCCTCATGTAGCATTGAGCCAAAAGTTAAAGATTCATACA
>OZJO01018088.1:0-12416 GCA_900406225.1 Acrobeloides nanus | reverse complement strand
AATAGAAAAATCAATTTTTTACAAAAATTTTCATGAAAAAGTAATATCACCATCGTGTTTTTCGCATAAAATTAACCTTAAGCAAAAAATTTTCATCTATTTTGGACGATGCAAAAAGATTTGGCTCCGAGCGAGATGGAATCCGGGTCTTCAAACTCGAAGTCTGTGATGCTATCCACTAGGCTATGCTTTCGGCGATTTTTGTGTAATTCAAAATCAATTCGACGTAGGTGAGATTCGAACCCTGTACTATTGAACTCGAAGTCGGGAGCACTACCACTGAGCCAAGCTCACGATAAAACGAGGACTTTTAATCTTGCTTATAATTTCAAACGCAATTATCTCGAAAACTACAACGATTTAGAGGGTGTCGTAAAAACAAAAATTGCTCCATTTTTCATGAACTTTCCGAATATCAACAAAACATGGGCAACTTGTTTCCCACTGGACTGGGGCATCCTTCTGATAAAAAATTACGGTAGCCTATCATTCATCCCCAAAAAAGCAATAAATCGCGACAAATTGCGAATTACTAACGAAAATAAATGAGCCCCATCAAGAGAAACGTCGGCCCCAAACGAACACTACATTCTCGATCCATCATCGCCTGCCTGGATGTTAGCACGAAACATATCCATCCATCCGACTTCTTCCACCAGTTGTCCAATGTGGTATCGCAATTCAACAAGTGGCAGTGATGTAAGAAGAGCCGAAAGTTGAGTGGCGGACTGTCACGAAGTTGTTGGTGGCAAGATTGAGGCACGAGGACCGACGTTTTGATAATTTGATCCGAGTGACAAATGCTCGTTGCTTGTTGAGATCCGTGAAAAAGCTGGAAGCAACATCAACGACAGCCACCGTAAGTCTCCATCTCATTACCAGATCAAGCGTTTTTCGGAATCCTGGCGCCGCCTACTTTGTGCTGGTGTCTAGCCACCCTCCGGGGGCCAATGAAGGCCAACGCCCTTGGAGAGATGACAGACTCCCTGGCGTGTGCACCTCCAGGAAGAACCGAAATGCTCTTGACGAGATGAGTAGTAGGACCAAGTGTCGTCGTAGTCGTCATCGGTCCTCGAAGAATCCGAGCAGGATTGAATTACGCCAAGACGATGATATGCCAGGAGCGAAGAAAAAGTTATATGGAAGGAAATACGGATAGATAACCACTCATCAACATGCCACTCTCGGACTTGACAAATCCATGTCAAAATGGAACGCCCGGCGAAAGACTAAGGAAGAGAGATTAGCCCTTTTAGTTTTGTCGCCCCGACTGATATGTGTATGCCATAATAATAATAAGGCTTATAGGCTTAGCAGGAATACTTGAGTCAAGTTGGCCTTTTCAACCATTTTGGAAACCAATTTTATGGGGAGTAAATTAAAAGTTGGAAAAAGAGGGGTTTCGGTAAGCATTGATTCTAGGCCGATGGCAAAAAGTTTTCCAAAAGTTAAGAAAAATCCACTTTTAGCCCATTCTGTAAGATTAAGCCTAAGACTAGGCTTAGGCTTAAGCTTAGGCGTAACCTTAGGACTAGGCTTGGGGTTAGGCTTAAGCCAAAAGTTAAGCCTTTAAGCTTAGGCCTAAACCTTAGCTTAAGCCTAAGCTTAAGCCTAAGCTTAAGCCTAAGGTTAAGCCTAAGGTTAAGCCTAAGCATAGGCTTAAGCGCAACCTTAGGACTAGGCTTGGGGTTAGGCTTAAGCCTAAGGTTAAGCCTAAACTTAAGCCTAAGCCTAGGCTTAGGCTTAAGCTTAGGCTTAATCTTAGGCTTAACCTTAGGCTTAAGCCTAGGCCTAAACCTTAGCCTAAGATTAAGCCTAAGGTTAAGCCTAAGCCTAGGCTTAGGCGTAACTTTAAGACTGGGCTTGGGGTTAGGCTTAGGCTTAAACCTAAAAGTTAAGCCTAAGCTTAAGCCTCGGCTTAGGCTTAACATTAGGCTTAAGCCTAGGCCTAAGATTAAGCCTAAGCCTAGGCTTAGGCTTAAACTTAGGCGTAACCTTATGACTCGACTTAGGCTTAAGCCTAAGGTTAAGCCTAAGCCTAGGCTTAATCTATGGCTTAATCTTAGACTTTTCGACTCCTAGATTTTGATTTCGATCTGTCCGATTTTGACACATCACTACAAACAAGACTCCTGGGCTTGGGGTTAGGCTTAGGCTTAAACCTAAAGTTAAGCCTAAGCCTTAGGTTTAACCTTAGGCTTAAGCCTAGGCCTAAACCTTAGCCTAAGCCTAAGATTAAGCCTAGGCTTAGGCTTAATCTATGGCTTAATCTTAAACTTTTCGACTCCCAGATTTTGATCTCGACCTGTCCGATTTCGACGCATCACTACAAACAAGACGCCTGAACGAAACGTTGGAAAACCCATCCACCGTTTCACGAAAACATAATGCATAGCGTTCGAACAAAATGCCCAACTTTGGGCCGCCAAACAACGGCGTAATTGAATCCCCACAAACTAGAATTGAAGTGATCCAATCACCGGTTCCTATTCATTTGGCAAAGTTTCCGAGACAAGTGTTTTATAAAGCGGCACGATGTTCATTTAACCTCCGGCGATTCAACTTTCGACCGCTTCAACTCTTGTTCCTTAACACTCAATTTCGGCATTGAGCGCAAATTGAATTTAACCACAATAGCCGTTGGAAGGACGAGACACCGCGCGTGCACTTCCGAATTGTAAATGTTTGACTCGGCTTTGATTCCAAAATTTCCGCCAATCTAATTCGAAAAGAAAGGAAGGGAGAAAGAGGGTGCTTCCGGCTCTTCAATCTACAGGGTGAGTGAAAAGTTCGTGATCACTTTTTTTTTAAATTTTGATATTTGACTATAGAAGTCGATTTTTGACGAAATTTTCGACATTTCTAGGATTTTCCTATGCGCCGAACAAGAGTCTTATTTTTTTCTCCTAGACCTCGGGAATATGGTTAAAAATGGCTTATAAAAACAGATCTTTTTTGGGACTTTAGGGGTACCTTCCCGTGGTCAAAATCAAAAAATTCCATTGGATTCATATTCCCATGTAGAAAAACCCCTGGATAGCTGATTTGGATAACTTTTGACTACGAGAAGGTACCCCCTACGAGGGTAAAATCCCAAAAAAGGTCTGTTTTTAAGCCATTTTTGACCATATTTTGAGGTCTAGGAGAAAAAATAACGGTGGATTCATGTTTGGCACTTAGAAAAACCCTGTCGAAAATTTCGTCAAAATCAACTTCTATAGTCAAATATTAACATTTTAAAACAAGTGATCACGAACTGTTAACGCACCCTGTATATGATGACAAGGAACATTTTTCTTACAAGGAACACTATCAACTTGCCCAACTCCGATTTTTCCGAAACCATGCTTAAAGGATTCCTCATACCCGGCAATCCCTGCATAAAATTACCCGTAGAGAGTTAATTTTAAGCGAAAAATCTAAATTTTTCAATTTTCGCTTCATTAAACACTCCGTCTTTCCCTGAATCAGGGAAGCGTTTTCAAGGTTCTACAATGCGCGCAGTCGATTCCTCGCATAAAACCTCTATAGCGTTATTTTAATGAAAATTTAAAAAATTTGAAAAAATCTGCACAAAAGTGCTTCTTTTGGCACTCTTAAAATAAAAAGATGACTCATGAGAGAGATTCATTGAACTCATCGACAAAAGCACAGAAACGTGAAAACAAAAACAACTCCCCATCTCTAGCATTAAAAGTAGTAGAATCATCTTAACAAGAACATAAGCCGCCCTAACGAGCTGGCATAAACTGGCCATTCACGTGGGCATAATCCGCATAACCGACAGGGGGTGACGTGCCAACTGGGATCTCGTAAGTTGGAAGACTGAAGAAGAGTTAGTCGGCTCATCCTATCCTTCTAAGATGTTATGTGAGCGTGGCTTCTGGCCTCTTTACTAATGTAACGGAGGAATGAGTAGTCCCTTTTTAGTCCAGCTGCCAGTTCTCAGTTCTTCTTATTCTTGGGTTGGGTTAGGTCGCTATTAATTAATCAATGCCCCGGCACACATCGCCTAAGGCCAAAAACTTTCATTAAACGTGTAAGAAGAAGACGACACTACCACTTTAAGGTTGCCAAACGGAAGTGAAAATGAGAAGTCAACCGAAGAAGAAGAAGGGCACTACAAACTTGAGCTTGTCGAGTAAAAAGTTTCGACTTTAAGTTATAAATATATAAAGAATATACTCAAAAATTGGGGGGCTATTCACGTGAAAATTTTTCTGGAAATGACTCCTCAAGGGGCAAAAATCCGAATTTGGAATTCTCGAAACGAAAAAACACTTCCCTGATTCAGGAAAGGCCTATATATTGAAACGAAAAGTCGCAAAAATTGCCTAAAAACGATCCCCTTTTGGGGTAAAAATGTAACTTATTTGGACATTTTTGCGACTTTTCGCTTCAATAAATAATATGCCTTCCCTGAATTAGGGATGCATCACTAGTTTTTGGCCATGGGGAACACGATTTTAATTCAAATATGACTTAAAGGACCAGTCCGGTCGGAAAAAAGCTACCATTTTTGTATATATTCGGAAAGTTCATGAAAAATGGAGCATTTTTTGTTTTTACGGCATGTCCTGAATCGTTGTAGTTTTTGAGATAATTGCATGTGAAATTGGCGATTTTTGAAATTTTGTGTATTACAACGAAAGCTTGTGACGATAGTTTTTTCTCTGAATCAATAAATTCTGTACATTGAGAAGGAAATAATCCAACATCCTTAAACATTTAGAAAAAATAAATATAGCATTTTTTATAACTCGACAAGACAAATAAAATGACGCCAAAATTATCCAATTTGAAAATTGTTTTAGGTTATTGAAACGAAATCCCTGATTCATGGTTTTCGTTTCAATAACCCAAAACAATGTTCAAATTGAATAATTTTGGTGTCGTTTTATTCGTCTCATTGAGTAATAAAAAATGCTATATTTATTTTTTTCTTGATGTTCAAGGGGTTTGAATTAATTTCTTCTCAATATACAGAATTTATTGATTCAGGGAAAAAACTATCGTCACGACCTAGGTACAAACTTTTTGTAAATTAAAGTGCGAATTTTTTTCAATCCATCTCAAATACCCATGATTCCATAATTTTTGAAGTAAACACTTTTTTTAAAAGATGATGTAAACTTCATTGAGAGTTGAAACAATAAACGGAAAAAAGGTGGTTGAATCATATAAATTTTTATAAAACGTGTCAGGATTTTTAAATCCTGACACGTTTTATAAAAATTTATGTGACTCAACCACCTTTTTTCGTTTATTGTTTCAACTCTCAATGGAGTTTACATCATTTCCCATTGTTGTCAAATGAATCCAATTCATGGGACAAATATATGGCAAAAAGATAATGGCTTATAAAATAATAGAGTTGGTGAATATGAAATTTAACATCCGGTATGGATTAGCACATTCTATCCGACAAAACAATATACCTATTGTAATGAGTTCAATTGCCCGAGAACAACGAGGAAGGACGTCATGATTAGTTTTATTTGATGGAAAGTGAAAAATTACCAATTTACACTTAAACGACCAGTAAAGTAGGGGGAGTTGCCATTTTTTGATATTCGGAAAGTTCATGAAAAATGAAGCAGTTTTTATTTTTACGACCCCCTCTAAATCGTTGTAGTTTTCGAGATAATTGCGTTTGAAATTTTGAATTTGTGTACACGTTTTCGTTGTAATACACAAATTTTTTGCGAAAAAATCCATTTTTGCATCAATCTTTAAAATTTTCATCAAATGAACATTGTAGCAGTTTTTATAGCCGAATAAGACGAACAAAATGACACCAAAATTATCCAATTTAAAATTGTTTTGGGTTATTGAAACGAAAACATGAATCAGAATTTTCGTTTCAATAACCCAAAACAATTTTCAACTTGGATGATTTTAGTGTCATTTTCTTCGTCTCATACAGCTATAAAAAACTGCTACAATGTTCATTTGATGAAAATTTAAAAAATTGATGCAACAATCGATTTAAAAATTCAAAAACGTTTGTGTATTACAACGAAAACATGTACAAAATTTTAAACGCAATTATCTCGAAAACTACAACGATTCAGAGCATGCCATAAAAACAAAAAATGTTCCATTTTTCATGAACTTTCCAAATATATAACGTTTTCATAGTGTCTTTGGACAGGACCCTTCCACTTGGGGGGGGGAAGTTGATTCCATGTGATAGAGCATAAAATTCTGAGCATTTTTTGCTTTTGGACCACTACTTGAAAATCTAATGGTAAAGAGATATGAGCAAAACAAAAAAAGTTCAAACGAGTTTGAACATTGAAACGAAGGGATTGAATTTTAAAAACTTTCAGTTTTTGCTTATAAATTTTTAAATTTAAAGGTTTAACTAAAAAAGAAATATGGCATTTTTTATAGCACTCAACGAGTCGAATAAAATGGCACATGATATTACCCCCAGAAATATGATGTTGAGGGAGAAATTTCAAAATTTTTCGATTTTCGCTTCAATACACACATCTATTTCCCTGAATCAGGGTCAAGGAAGCATTTTCACGCTTCGGGAATGCGCGCAATCGATTTTTTTGCACAATTTTACCCTTATATAGGCTGTTTTGGCAAAAAAATTTTTGACCGAGATAAAAATTATGCATTTTCAATTCATCAACTTAAAGTGTTTGGATTATCCTGTGGACGAAAAATTTTATGTTAATAACTTGTATATGCTATTCCTGATGGCCATTTATATTTATGTTAGAATTTTAAAAATTTTAACTTACTCAAAAACTTGGTGCCGAACATTTATAATTGATTTTGTCCAAGTTGTTAGATAGCAAAATACCCAAAAGAGTAATCTAAAACAATCATCTTATTGTCATTCTGAAATTTTTAGTTACGAAAATTTACACTAATAATTACTCTTTTTTATAATTAAACAATAGCCTTTATTGTTCAAGAAGAAATGTAGAAAACGGAATTTAAGACCGAAAACATTTTAGATGATTCAGAATATTCGTGTTAATGTTAAGTCACTTTTGAGAATGAAACCAATGGCGCATAATTTTCCTCGCGCTTCCAAATTTTAGTCGTTTTAGAACGCGAATCTAACTTGTTTTGCATTAAAGGACCAGTCCGGTGGGAAAAAGTTGCCAATTTGCCGATGGGGGCTGGTGGGGGCTTTCGGATGTCTAAGAAAAATCATGCAATTTTAAGACTCCTTTTATTTGAAAAGACAAAAACCAATTTTATATCGATTTCTTATACAACTTTTCAAATAAATGAAGCCTTAAAATGCATGATTTTCTCTAGACCTCCCAAAGCCCTCCCCCCAGCTCCCAAAAGCCCTCGCCGGCTCCCAAAGCCCCCACCGGCCCCGCTGATGCCGGCTCCTTTTTCGGACTCTGGTGGCGATCAACTTTTGCTTTGAAAGTAAATTCTAATTCGTTAACCCTTTAGAGATAAACGCGAAACAAAATTTTTTGAAAATTTTGAATATGTTTTGTGTATTGAAGCAAAGGGATTGATACCATTTAAATCCCTGATTCAATGAAAGCTATTTATTGAAACGATTTAATAAATCATAAAATTCAAAATGTTGACATTTTGAGAAAAAAATACATAGAACAAATTTTTTATAACTAAAAAAATAAATTGATTGAATTTGAACAATGTTTTTGGTTATTGAAACGAAAACCCTGATTTATGCTTTCGTTTCAATAACCAAAAACATTGTTCAAATTCAATCATTTTAGTGTTATTTTATTCGTCTCAGCGAGATTAGCGAGAGTCGACTGTATTTAAATTTGCAAAATCACGGTTTATTATGGCCTGCTTTGTAGATAAATATATAAAGTTCTATATAAATTTATTAAAAGTTTTAAAGGGGATAACCATTACAGCCAGCAACAGGCCACTGGCTGTAAAAATTACCCCCTTTTAAGACGGTGTCTCAGGAAAGAGCCAAATATGGAGAACAAAAATAAAGCTCTTATTTTTTTAGCGTTGTTATTATTGGCCTTGGTAAGTGTATAAAAAATTCTATATAGTCCGTTTCAGCTGGAGTGCAAAAAAAGTTGAGACACATAATGCAGTGGATAAGGAAGCCGCCCATCCGATCTGGCAAGTTAAGCAACGTTGGACCCGCATGTTCGATCCCCTGATGGGTAAAATTTTTAATTTTTGCAAAAAATGGAACAAAATTTTTTTGCTCCCTTTAGGGAATTTTTGAACACCAAAAGTTGTATCCATCGGGGATCGCACCTGCGGACCCAACGTTGCTTAACTTGCCAGATTGGACGGGCGGTTTATTTACCCACTACACTATAAATGGTGTCCCAACTTTTTTTTTGCACTCCAGCTAAAACGATTATAGCGACATTTTTTCTCCCCCGATTACCAACTCTTTTTAACTGATCCCAGAGACATCGTCTTTTAAAATCACATTAATACCCGTATATCAAATGAAAAATATTACAATACACGTTTGAGATTCATGTTAAAGCCTCATAATAAGCAGCTCTGAAAGTTACATCTATAATGCAAATAGAAATTGCCTCAAAACAGTCTTCTCCAAAATTACTTCATTTCATCTTTGGCTTTGTTTTAGGAGAAATTAGTTTCCTTTAAAAAATCATAAATATAAAAAAATGGTTTCTGTGTCTGTCCGTGACATACATAGACAGACCCCAGGTGACCCTAGGTTTTTCACCTGGAGCTGGTGGGTTGTAGGTTGGGGTAGGAGGGGGGGGAGGGGACGTAGAATGTGGAAAACTTTCAAGGGGTGCCGTAAAAATAAGAAAATGATCAGTAAAAATGTATAGAAAAGTTATGGTGAAAAATATCCGACAACATGGGGTCGGAGGATAATTTCTGCACACCTTGTAGGCTTGGGCTTATGCTTGAGCCTAGGCTTAGGCTTACAGGGTGTGCAGAAATTATCCGACCCCCTATAGTAAAATATATCTAGATAGGATAATTTCCGCACACCCTGTAGTTATCTTCTCAAATTAACAAATCAACAAACTTCGATTCAGTAATCGCATACAGGAGCTCATCAAACATGCACTCTAAACCTTCTCCCGTCAATGCACAACACCCAAGTGGATATACAGGGTGGTTTTTGAAGTCTATTGAAAGCTTCTTCAAAAGCTAAAATTTTGCCATATNTTTCTTCGATTCAGTAATCGCATACAGGAGCTCATCAAACATGCACTCTAAACCTTCTCCCGTCAATGCACAACACCCAAGTGGATATACAGGGTGGTTTTTGAAGTCTATTGAAAGCTTCTTCAAAAGCTAAAATTTTGCCATATCGTATTTGATGAATTTCATAAAATTATACCTCATCAGCAGGAATCGCAGAAATCTTGTCCTGCTTATTCCCCAATAGAAGAATCGGAGCGTGTGAAGCAAAATCTTTCAGGCGAACAATGTGTTCAATCTCCGTTTTCACTTCTTCGAATCGATTACTATCTCTGGCATCAACGACAAAAACCACTGCGGATGCTTGCTTTAAATAAGTTCTCCACAAGGATCGAGCATGATCTTGGCCTTCAACGTCCCAGAAAATAAACCCATGACCTCGGGATAATCCATGTTTTGATCGAAACTAAAATTTATATTTAAACGGTAAAAATTTTTTCCAACCTTTTCACAATTAAATCCAATAGTTGGTGGAGGTAAAACGATTTCTTGCCACTTGAGTCGATAAAGCACTGTGGTTTTTCCAGCACCATCAAGACCCAAGAGTACGACGCGATGGAGCGAGGTGTCGAAAATCATGGAGATTACGATTCCCATTCTGTTGTATAAATAACTTCAAACGCTGGTTATCATATTTGGCTAAAAACTTCAAATGCTGGTTATCATATTTGTGCCAAAAGTCGTAAAAAATCGAAAAATTCATCAAAAATTGAAAAAATTCAAGGAGGCATTTTTAGGTGTAAACTCCTCAGATTTTGCTGAAATCAAAATTTAAACCTTTTACACAAGTCCATATAGACAGCTACGCTAATTGACATAGACCCGAATGAACAAAAGGTTTGAAACGATACGAATGAAACGAAACCAAATTCAGGGTTTTCGCGTCAATATTCAGGCAAATTCAAACACGTTTCCGGACGATACGAATGAAACAGCATAATGAAAAAAACCAATAAAAATTTTTGTCCTATGGGAAAATTTTTCCCATGGGAATATTTTTTTCCATGGGAAAAATTGATAAAAAAATTTTTCCATAGGAAAGAATTTTTTTATTTGTTTCGTTCCATTATGTCGTTTCATTCGTATCGTTTCATCCTCTTCGTTTCATTCGAATCTATGCCCGCTAATTTTAACGCAGAGTCTCGTGAAAATGTTCAAAATTGACTTTAGAACAATCTGTAGTTTACACCTAAAAAAAAATTTCAGCAGGTCGGAAACGCCACCTCGTTGAAAAAATAAAAATTTTTTACATAAACACTTGTTAAAGCAAGAAGTTTAAACATAAGAAAATGAAGTAGCTGATAAGAAATTTTTTGAAAGGGCACTTTTATGATTAATAGACGCCTACACAGGTTAAACATTTTTGGTGCAAAAATTAGATTATTTTTACAGCCTAATCTCCGAAAAAATTTTTCCTAATTTTTTTGCAAAATGACATATCTAGGGGGAAAACACGAATCTGATGTTATTTTCATGTAAAAGTCGATATTTTGTTTCTATTATCAAAGCAGACATTTTAATCATGAAACTATTAACAAAATTCGATAAATAAAATTTCTCATGTCGGTCTCTATTTTAAAGGCACATTAATAAATGCTAAAAAATTAGGTTAAAATCATTTCATAACATGAAAATATGATCTTTGAGCGAAAAAAATGTCGTATAATCTTTACGACTTTTATTTCCATGTGAACTTTTTGTGGCTGAAAATAAATAAAAACTTACAAAAACTATTATATTTTTTTACACGAATGTGAAAATAAAAAATTTACATATAAAGAATAAAAAACATGGACTAAATTTTAAAAAAAAATTTCTCAAAAATTGAAAATTTTGTAAAAAAATTGAAAAATTGATCAAAAATCGAAAAATTCGTAAAAAATCGAAAACTTTATTTTCAAAATTTTGATCAAAATCAAATTTTGATTTTGAATTTTGAACGAGGAAATCAAAATTTTTCAAATTCAACATTTTGATTGGTCGATCCAAATTTTGACAATGGTCCTCCTTATAATTTTTAACCAAAATTTCCAATTTTTTCACCAAAATGTCCGAAATTTCCCATTTTTTCACACTATAAAAAAGTTATATATCCCTGAATCAGGGTCAAGGAAGTGTTTTCACGGTTCGGGAATGCGCGCAATCGATTCCCCGCCTAGAAAAATCTAAGAATCGACGATTTTCTCATAAAAATCCGAAAATGTTTGATTTTCTCTTCAATACACCTACCCCATTCCCTGAATCAGGGTCAAGGAAGCGTTTTCATGCTCCAGGAATGCGCGGAATCGATTTCTCGCATAAAATTACCCCTAGAAATGTTTTCAAAAATTTTTTCGGAGAACCGGCTCCAATTGTTACCCCCTTTAAATCCTGACCCGCCACACGCCCAAATTGTAAATCTTTCCTTGTTGGTTATGGTGAAAATAAATAATCCCAATTAACTGCGTGAATGAAGAAATTTCAGGAAATTTTGCATGGATCAGTCATGCTTAAAATGATAGAAGAAAGATACGCTTATAGAAAGATCACAAAAACGCGAGGTGAATCCTCCTCTTTTCATCAGCAGGATGCCAACAAAAAACCGGTTTCAACTCGATGACTTTTTTTCGCAAATGATCCTGAAAAAAATTCATTGCGCGAAAAATCAGACCATTGTTGCACGGTAGCTGTGATGTGTATCTTGAATAAATAATACCACACACACACTGCGGCAGCACAGACAATTACAGGGTGGACTTGAAAAAACCGGAATTTTGCCGTTTTTTGGCGAAAAATTTTGAAGAAAAAAATCGAAAAAATGACGATTTCATGGCTAAGTTAGCATTTTCATTATTTTTCAATGCGCACAATCAATTTCTCACATAAAATTTTCCCTAATAGATCACTTTTTGAAAAAAATTTTTGCAAATTTTTTCGTCAAAAAACGGCAAAATTCCGGTTTTTTAAAGTCCACTCTGTACAAGTACAGGGTGTTTCAGTAGGTCACCATTAATTTTGATGATTTCTTGGCCTCCTTAAAGGACCAGTCCAGCAAGTTACAATAATATGAAAAAATGATATATTCGGAAAGATCATGAAAAATGAAGCATTTTTTGTTTTTACGGCATGTTCTGAATCGTGGTCGTTTTCGAGATAATTGCGTTTGAAATTTGAATTTTGTACAAGCTCTTCGTTGTAATACACAAACTTTTTTGAATTTTTTGCAGAAAAATCGATTTTTGCATCAATTTTTTAAA
>OZJO01018083.1:0-36818 GCA_900406225.1 Acrobeloides nanus | reverse complement strand
ATAAAATTAGGGGTAATAGGGTCATTTTTTAGAAAAAAAATTTTCTGAAAATTTTTCGACCATAAGGGTCCCCCCTTATGTTTTTTTGAAGGGTTAGTGCTATCTTGTCAGGCTCATAACTCAAAAATGAACGAGCCAATTTTGAGGTGGCTTGGTAAATAATTCTCAGCAATAAGTAATAAAAAGTTCTACTGCTCGGTTTTTTGTCGGAAATGTTCAACTCACTTTTTCCCTAGTCTCAGGGTGGTGTGCCCTGATTCAGGGAAGGGATCGGTGTTTTGAAGCGAAAATCAATTTATTTACGTATCAATTTATATTACAATTATATTATTTTAATCTAGGGCTGCGCGCGGGCGGGATCCCGTCCCGCAAATCCCGCACCATTTTTTAAGAAAAAATCCCGCCCCGCAATCCCGCACGCACATTTTTGAAAATCCCGCCCCGCAAATTGAATAATCCCTCAATGTCTTTCTTTTTTCATCGAAAATTTGGCAAAATCGACCGTTTTTAAGTGATTTTTTCATTGACATTTGACCATTTTTAGCCAAAATTTTCAATTTTCGGGTCATTTTTTGCTTAAAACTCTTGTTTATTCTACAAAATTTTTTATCATCTGGAAAAAACTAACGATTTTATACATTATAAATGCATTTATTGTCTTAACCAATTTCTTATCAACAAAATTTTACCTTTTTAACCCCGCGGGATCCCGCCCGCAAGCTTTTAAAAATCCCGCAATCTCGCCCGCAGGCCAACGCGCAGCCCTATTACAATCATAAATAAATTGATTTTCACTTCAATATACCTATTTCTTCCCTGAATTAGGGTCGAGGAAGCGTTTTCAAGGTTCGGGAATGCGTGCAATCGATTCCCTGCCTAGAAAAACCTAAGAATCGACGGTTTTCACATAAAAAACCGAAAATGTTTGATTTTCGCTTCAAAACACCGATCCCCTCCCTGAATCAGGGTCAGGATGACGTTTTCACGCTTCGGCGCTGCGCGCAATCGATTTCTCGCATGATTTTACCCCTAAAAATGACCTTTTTAGAAAAATTTTTTTCGAGAAGTGGTCGCAAACTGGACCCCCAGTTTCCAAACTAACTTGTATAAGTTTTAATAATCATCTTGAATTTTAGATCATGAACAAGAGTAAAACAAATTCTGTATCTCGATCCAGTCAATCTATTAAAAAGGTAACACCTAGTGTGCCGTACGAGCTCCGAAGTCTTGGGGGTGGGAAAATTTTAAAAATCTAACGTTTGTTTTTCTTTCGAAATTTTGTGGCAAAAACATACAGGGGGGGGGGGGCAAAAGTCCTGGCCTAGGCGGACAAAAGACTTGACCCAGGCGGCAAAAGTCCTGACATTGTCAAAAACGCTGAAAAGGTGTTTTCTCGTCCAGAATTGTCGATAAAACACGTTTTTGAAATGTAGACTTTTGCCCCTTGGGTCAGGACTTTTGTCCACCTAGGCCAGGACTTTCCCTCTGTAAGAGGAGACCAGGCCAATTTTTTTTAGTTTCTCAAGAATCATCTTGGTTCTCCCTTATGCCTTTCGGCATGAATTTTTTTTATTGAAAATTACTAAAAATGCTCAAAAATTACGATTTTCGGCGAAAATTTTGTTTAGATCCTTGAGTTAAAGCAAAATCAGAGTCTCATGCGAAAAAATTTTTGCAGAATGTTTATTTATAAGCTGAAAATGCTCAGAAAATTATGATTCTTGTGAAAACAAGTCAATTTTGGGACTCTTTTGTTGAAAAATGAGAAGTTTAGGACAATTTTGGCAAAATCCTTGAGTTAAGATAAAAAAAAGAGCGCTGAAGGCGAAACTTTTTTGATAAATGCTTGTTTTTAAGCTGAAAAATGATCAGAAAATGAAATTTTTTGGTAAAAATTTTTTTGGTTTGGGTCCCTAACGCGTGTATGGCACTAGTAAAACCTATCTCTTTTTTTATAAATCTTTGATGTTTTATAGAAACGGAATTTAATCCTTGATGTAAATGCACCTAAACGTCCAAGTGGAGCCTATATTATTTATGCAACCAAAGGCTATAAAGACTTTGTTTCAACGCATCCCGAGATAAAAGACAAGAGTAAGATTATGACTGCAATGGCTGAGCATTGGAAAAATATGAGTGATGAAGAAAAGAAAGTAAGTTAATTTATGTGAGTATAAAATCTGGAATCAGTGGCGGGGTAATATACCTAATATGATACAGGCTCGAATTCGGTCAAAACAGGTTCTAATCGTTCCATCTTGGCAAGCTATGAACTAAAAATGAACTAAAAACGCAAAAAATTTTGTGTCGAACGTTTTTGGTCTGGCTACGCTACTTTCTGTAAGTAAAACCGTAATTGAGCAGGGGTTTAGCTCACATGGAACCGCAAATTTTGTCACTCAGATTTGTATAAAATTGCTAATTTATCGAGCTTATTTTTAGCCTTATACGGATGTTGCACAAGCTAATCGAAACGAGTATGAAAAAAGGCTTCAGGAATATAAGCAAACAGATGTCTATAGGAATTTTATAGGTATCTTTCAATATTTTTTTGAAATGTGACAATGAATTTTTTGTACTTATTTAGAATACCTCTTCTGTGGGCTACACAGAGAAGGTATTCTAAATAAGATGAATTTGTTCGATCCTAATAATCCTGAACATGTCGAAGATGTTATGGAACCTCTTGAAGACGATGGCTTTGTATTTATGAATGTGGATGAATTTTTTGCCGATGATGATCCATAGAAGAATTCAACTTTGAGAATCTTTATGAATAATAAAATATGTATTATTGTTGTTTTTGTTAATGTTTTATGTGTTGGTATAAAATTTTCGTTTCATTAGAGCCTATACCGGTAAAAATTGTCTATTGAGCACTTTTTATACTACGTTTGAAGCTCGAATTATGCGAATTTTGAGCCGACTAAAGGGCATGTTCCACAGAAGAGGTATTCTAAAGAAGGTGCACATGCACCTTATTTAGAATACCGATACTAACTGTTATTCCACTTTGGGGACGAAACTTTTTTTCGAAACTGACTCTCTATGAGTATTTTTATGCGAGAAATCCAAATTTCGCATTCCCGAAACTCGAAAACCTTTGCTTTAACCAGAAAATAGTCTTTGGCGGGAAAACTGTTGAGTGATTGGTCTTTTATTATCCCAATGGCCCTCTTTAAGACCACATATTAACACGAATTACATGCCTATTTCTGGTTAAAGCAAAGGATTTCGAGTTTCGGGAATGCAAAATTTGGATTCCTTGGATAAAATACTCCTAGAGGGTCATTTTCGAAAAAAAATTTTGTCTCCCAAAGTGGAATAGTACCAGAGTACCTCCTCTGTGTAGCCCACAAAGGAGGTATTCTAAATAAGTACCGATTTTTTTTCCTGGATCAAGTCTCATTCACATTTCTGCTATTCTATAAATAGACAAATTTTGATTTAGAGAACAAAAAGCAAATGCAGAAGAAAGCACAATCCAACAAAAAGCAAAATAAGCAATCAATCGATGATAATCCTGTAGGTTGTTTTATTAATGATGGCTATTCATGAACTTTAAGGAGCCAGTGGTATCTACAAGGGATGGAGAAATTTCCGTTTTTAGTCAAGAATTCATCGAGCATAACAAAAGTAAGTTTTAACACACAATTTTTTAATACTATTTGTTTATAGAACGTCAAGGATATCTCCAAAGAATTCGACGTGAGATTGCAGATATTGATGAGGAAGAATCCCTGATAAGGAAGAATATTGAACGTTTACAATCCAAATACGGTGATCTACATGTTTCGAATCGAGCTGACGACCATTCATCCAAAATGAACGAGAAAATTTTGAGTAGGTGGCGAGGCTTGGTCATCAATGCATTGGAAGGTGCAAAACTACTGGATTCATTACACCTTAATAAAGAATCTTCAGTAGATGATCTCATTAAATCACTGGAGGAAGCATCAAAAAAGCCTAATGATCAAATTAAGAATTGTTTGAATGCCATTCATTTTGGTTGAATTTCAAAATGATTTTTATTTATTGTGGAATATTTTGTAAGGGGTTCAACAATGAAAATTTAAATCGTCGTACTAGCTCGGCAACCAAATGCACCAATGTGATTCCGGTTTGTCCCCATTCATTCACATGTGTTGGATGCGTTCAGAATGTCTGACCCCTTTTTTAAATGAATTAGCCTGCATTACCATAAAATGCTTTAAGGCCAATCCTTTTTTGTTTCGTAGATCTAGCGTAGAGGAAAAAACCTATACGTGATCTTTTTTCTTTTTAGTGAAAGATCATGCATAGGTTTGTTCCTCTGTACTTTTGCTCAACAAAATAAAAGGAATTGGCCGAAAAGCATTTTATGGTAATTCAGGCTAACTTTTTGGAGTTATTTTGTAAAGGAATACCATCTTTACATATCCGTTACAAGTCTAAAATCCCTGATTCAGGGTCAAGGAAGCATTTTCAGGAATGCGTGTAATTGATTCCTCGCATAGAAAAACCCCCCAACATTTCAGGCCACATAGCCCTGCTGTATGGTAATTTTTCGATTTTCGTTTATTGGGGATCAGACTTTTTGCACATTTGAACATGTTTCCTTCTTAACTTCTATGTAACAATAGTTTTATTTATACATGTTTTATATTTTCAGTAGTAGTTTTTATCCATTTAAAAAAATGGTTAAAATACAACCCATATTTTTTACATTCATTTAAAAAGTAAATCGAATATATAGTTTACATAAAAGCTCTTCTAAAAGTTTAATAGAAAAAAGTTTGCTTTCGATTTACTTCAATACATACACAAATATGAAATTAAGTTTGACGCAATGCGGCTAATCGCTTCGTAAGTTCGTCATTTTCGGCTACGGATGTCGATGTTTTTCCTCCAACGGTAGTTGTAACGGCAGAAGGCATTTCCATATTCATATCGATGCTAAAAGATTAGTTATATAGGTTTTAACAAAAACACTATTATATATTTTGAAAGTGAGTTTTTCAAAACCCTAAATTTCGACCAAATTTTGGTTGGTCAAATTGGCAAAATTTGGCTTGTCCAATTTTTTACCAAAGTGTTTCAATTTTCATAGCCTTTTCAGTCAAAAACAAGCATTTTTCAACCAAAAAATATCCGCCTACGGCGCTACTTGGTGACCGAATGCCTCCTACTAGTTGATTGAAAAAAATTTTGGTCAAAGTTTTGGGTGTCGTTAAATTTTGGTCGTCATCTAACACAAAACTTTGGTTGGGTCACTTTTCCGAACTCTAGTCAATGATTTTGCTTATGCTTCACTTTGATCATGGTAATTTTGACTATGACCATAAGTGAAGTATAGGAACAATCATTATGACCAAAGTATGTAGTAGGTAAAATCACNTCCTACTAGTTGATTGAAAAAAATTTTGGTCAAAGTTTTGGGTGTCGTTAAATTTTGGTCGTCATCTAACACAAAACTTTGGTTGGGTCACTTTTCTGAACTCTAGTCAATGATTTTGCTTATGCTTCACTTTGATCATGGTAATTTTGACTATGACCATAAGTGAAGTATAGGAACAATCATTATGACCAAAGTATGTAGTAGGTAAAATCACTATATGATTCCAGGAAACATTTTTTCGACTTGGAAACGAGTTTTTTTGGATTCCTCGCACAAAATTTCCCTCAATAGGGGCATTTTTTTGAAAAATTTAATTATTTGGTCCGTTAGTACATTTCTTTATCAAAGCTTACCCTGCTTTATCTGCAGCTTCCATCATAAGTGCATCAACTTCGTGTTGAGGAGCATTAAGTGTGGTAGTGGCACTCATCGAGCCTTCCATAGTAGCAGATTGGACATCGAGATCTTCAAAGTCCTTCTCGAAACGGTCCATCAAGTTTTGGATCTTTTCAAGGTTCATGGATTTCATAGCACTTTCCATGGCTTTCACAACACCACCAAGACTTTGTGTAACACGTTTCTGCGTAGCGGCGGTCTAAAGTTGAACAAATTTTTTCGGCACTCCTTTACACAACTCTCAAAAGTTTTTTTTCAAAAACGATCAAAATGGGGGGTCTACTTGTAGATCTAATGTGGCCTCATCGAAATGCAAGTNTCGGCACTCCTTTACACAACTCTCAAAAGTTTTTTTTCAAAAACGATCAAAATGGGGGGTCTACTTGTAGATCTAATGTGGCCTCATCGAAATGCAAGTGAGTTTTCTATTGTAATAGAGTAAAAACATGCAGTTTTGATTGATTTTGATGATCAAAATTTCCGATCTTTAGTCATTACTAATGCTTAGACCACCTTAAAATTATAATAAAATATACTTGAACTCTAGCTGCAACGGCATCAATTCGAGCTGACATTCGCAAATAATTGAGAGATTCATTCTTTTTACGAATAGCGTTTTCTGCATGAACCTGAGCGACTTCTTTATTTCCTTTCTGAAAATTATAAAGGCTCGTAAGAAAAAAACATAAAATACTTACCTTTAAAGCAGCCACCAACTTATTCTTTTCCTCCTTCTCCTGTTTTTCGCACTTCTTTGCATTCCGAGCCAATTCCTTTGAAGCAAAGCGCAAGTTGAATAAGTGATCTAAAAGTACAAAGATAAATCAATAGACAAAAATGAAGCCTACTATCTAGCGACATTTCTGAATAATAAAGACTTTAAACTATTATTGAAGAACCACTTGAATATCTAAAATAATGAAATTATGGCATATACAATAGCGGAATGGAACGATCGTTCAAACAACATAAAAACGATTTCAGATCTCGGCTCCTAAAAGGACATACAAGGGGGGAGGGGCAAAAGTCCTCGCCAAGGGAGCAAAAGTTCTCGCCAGGAAAAAATTGATTGTTATAAACAAATAACAATCAATTTTTCCTTGGCGAGAACTTTTGCTCCCTTGGCGAAGATTTTTGCCCTCCCCCCTTTGTATCATATGGTAGCAGACTTTTTTACTCGCAAGGGGAGTGCACCAGAAGTTGGTGCGATTTTCAACAAAAAAAAATCCGGTATATTATTGTAGAATATCCCTCAACTTGTTAGTAAAAATGGTGGAGTTCGCTGCTAATTCGCTAACCTATTGGAGCTACAAGAAGTTTTATGTCAAAAACTAGCGTTTCCATTGCAATGTAGGGGGTCCGAAAACACCTTTATTTGTCTTCTTTCGTCGAAATTTCGACATTCTCTACCGTTTTTGGCTATGGCGAACATTTTCTGATAGTTTTAGAAAAAGTTGAAAATTTCTTGAAAAATTGATTTTTTGGACCCCCAAAAAATCGATTTTTACATTGGACAAACTATTTTTTGACATAAAACTCCTTGCAGCTCCAATAGGTTAGCGAATTATCAGCTAACTCCATCATTTTTACTGACAAGTTGGGGGTACCTTACAATAATATACCAGATTTTTTTGGAAATCGCACCAACTTCTGGTGCACTCCCCTTGTCAGGATAAAAAGTTGAGAAAAAGTCTTTTACACTATCTAAAAATTCATTAAAGAAGCTGAGATCTGATGAAAAAAATCGTCCCGTCGCTTCGTCCCGTTATTGGTGTATGCCGAAATTATGATATCATTTTATAGAAAGGCAAATGAATCATCAGATTATTCACCAAAAGACGCAACTCGTTTTATTTCATTAATTCACACGCTAGCGTTTAGCCAATTTTTAAACGGTTTTGTTCTCAAAACGAATGTACTATAAACAAAATGAAAAATAGCCACATAAGAACATGTAATCATAGACAGCGGAAGAGGAATTTTTCGGATAAAAATAAGGGCCGACACTAATTCTAATGGAAGATCAATTGCACTCTCGGCGTCGAGACGGTTTTTTCAGGGTCAACGAATTTTCGAATGTGGTCTTCAGCAAATTTATAGTCCAACAAAAGATGAATAAAATGGTAAAAGACCACATTCGAAAATTCGTTGACCATGCAAAGTTATTCTCGCTTTCAATTTTGCGTCTCGATGTCGAGACGAGCACTAATTGCAATTAGTGCTCCCCCAACTTGCAATTAGTGCAGTCTCGACGTCTTCGAGACGAATTAGTGTCGGCCCTAGCGGTTATGATTTATTCAAAAAACTCCGTTGCTATGAGATTTTTATTTTAGAGAGGGTGAATTTTGCAACCATTTGGGAGAAAAATTTTTTTCGTAAAAATGACCCTATCAGGGGTAATTTGATGCGAGAAATCGATTGCGCACACTCCCGAAGCGTAAAAACGCCATCTTGACCAAGTTTTCGTGAAAAATTGCCTATTTTTTCGCTTTTTTCATCGCTCTTTTCGCCCATTCCCTTCTGCAACCCGGAATTTTCAGCAAGTAATTTTAAAAATGCAGCGCGATAAAGATACAAAGTGATCTTATAAGAAGCGTACGTACGCATTTTTAAAATTACTTGCTGAAAATTCCGGATTGCAGAAGGGAATGGGCGAAAAGAGCGACGAAAAAATAGGCAATTTTTTACGAAAACTTGGTCAAGGTGGCGTTTTTACGCTTCGGGAGTGCGCGCAATCGATTTCTCGCATCAAATTACCCCCAATAGCGCCATTTTTACGAAAAATTTTTTCTCCCAAATGGTCGCAAAATGCATCCCCTTTAACATCTTCGTAAAAATAATTTTCAAAATAAAATTACAAGGGAGAGGGGGCAAAAGTTCTCGCCAAGAAAAAATAGATCTAGCTAGCTAAGACTTTTGCCCCCCTCCCTTGTATATTTTGAAAAATAAGGGAACCGTCATTTTAGGGTAACCATTCTTAAATTTAACGATGATACCAGATTATGATCCTGTAATACAGGCATTATTAGCATCTCTCTTTACTTGGGTAAGCTTTTTTATGAAACTTTCGGAGCTATGATGAATCAGGGAGGTCACCACAGGGTCAAAATCTTTTTTTCTAAAATTGTTTAAAATGGCATATTTAGGGGTAATTTTATACGAAAAATCGATTTCGCGCATTCCCGAAGCGTGAAAACCTTGGTTTGACCCTTAAAAATTGAAAAATATGTATTTTTACATATATTTTCACATTTATTGACTTTAAACTTAATTTTTTGCTGATTTTTAAGGGTCAAGCAAAGGTTTTCACGTGTCGGGAATGCGCTCAATCGATTTTTCGCATAAAATTATCCTTAAATATGTCATTTTAGACAATTTATTTCAATTTTTGGCCCTGGGGTGACTTCTCCTGATCCACAATAGCTTCAAACTTTTTATAAAGATATTTCTAGGGAGTAACCGCTTTGGGCGCTGCATTAGTTTTCGTGCTTCCATCAAATAGTAAAAAGTTTCTAGGTACGTTCGGCTATACAATGCTAACTTTGTTTTTACTCCCTTTTTAACTCCTTAACAGTCATCTAATTTTTAACATAGATGTTAGTCTTGGCTTTGCGGCTGGTGTGATGACTGCAGCGTCATTTTGGTCTCTTCTTGCACCAGCAATTGAGATTTCTGAAGAGAAAATGGGTTCATTTGCATTTATTCCGGTGGCGATTGGATTTGCTCTTGGCGCCTTATTTGTTCATTTATCGGACAGGATGATCCCCAGGTAGTCTATTTGTTACGCTTAGCGAATAATCTAGTGTTGCTCAAACGGCTAAAGTTTACCGAATTCCATTTTTTTTGGCGTTTTTACTGTGCATGAAACTCGCATTTTGTTGGGAAAACTCCATTGAAAATATTCGTGTTTTATCTTTTACAATGATTCTCAATTTTTACTTTTAAAAAATTTTTTACAGCTAAAATGTCAACATATTTTGAAAATAATTTTATTGAGAATTTGAATGAACATGAGTGCGAGCTTTTAAGCCAGCTTTTTGCGTCTATTCCGGCCCAAGACGATCTGAACTTGCTTCAGATCATTCGAATACATAGCAATTTTTATAACAAAAAATTATTTCTTTTCTGTAGAAAATAAGCTCCGGTGAAATTTACCGAAATTTCGGTAAACTTTAATGAAGTTCGGCAAACTATACCGTTTTTTACCGTTTAAGCAACACTAGAATAACTCATTTTTAGTTGTGTTGTTGCTGAAATTTCAATCATAAAAGCTATAACACACGAAACAGGCCCAGTAGCAAGTTCAAATAGACGAAGTACAAACGAAAAGAATATGCGATTAAAGGATTCTTCGTCTAAGCAACAGTATTTTTTAGAAGAGGTTGAATTGCGCCAACGCAACCGAACTTCTAGGATGGTTGATCCCGAATCTGAGATGGTGGAAATGAGTCTGAAAGATTCCATGTCAGATCAATTGTCAAAAGATAACACGGTCGAAAATGGTAGGTTGACAGTGATCGAAAGCTCAGTCAAAGAAACGAGTTGTACATCTTCTGACACCGATGCGGCTATGGCACTCTCTTGGCGACGAATTTTATTGCTAATTATGGCTGTAACTGTGCATAACATACCAGAAGGAGCTGCTGTGGGTGTAGGCTTTGGATCGGTGGGAAAAACTCCTGCCGCGACATTCGAAAAAGCCTTCAATCTAGCCGTTGGAATAGGCTTACAAAATTTTCCCGAAGGACTTGCTGTTTCACTCCCATTAGCAGGTAAATCGACTTTTTCTTGAATTAGTTCAAGAATTTAGGATTCGGTTATTCGAAATGGAAATCATTTTTCTATGGCCAAATGTCAGGAATGGTAAGTAGTACTTTTTATGTGCGTGTAAGGACTAACTTTTTTCTGCCTTATTTTTTACGGGATCTTGGTTAAACCGTTTAGAATAGTCCAAAAAAGTAGGTTCCGATTTTGGGAAAACTCATCTAGGGGGTGTACTGGACCCCTCGCCAGGGTCTAAAAATCGATTTTTCAAAAAGTGCTCCAAATCGTCTGATTTTTGTACTCGGGGTTTTTGGGTATGAGGAACATGACTTCGAAGGAATTTTTCATTTTTGATATCAGGGGGTGCCCTACGCGGATGGGGACTCCAAAAATTAATATATTTTTTTCAAACGATTCAATTGTTGAACAAAAAATGCAGCTCGGTATCGGAGAGTGTCGTAACGTTCCGCGTGCAGCTCGGTAGCGGAGAACGCCGCAGGCGCTACCAATTGTAGCGAAGAGCCCCACATGCTCGTTTGTCTTTTACTATTTTTTTGAAAAAATAGCGCCGTAGGAGCGTCGACCTAAGAACTATCATATATGTTACGGGGAAAATCTGAACTGATCAGATTTTCCCGTAACATATATACTGTATATAGAAATTTCATTTTGTTAATTTCAATTCTCCGATTCAAAAATATTCTTAAAATAGAAAAATAATATTTTACAATATTTAACTTTGCTATTTAAGGTTGAACCCCTAGCTGCTTTGCTCGGAGCTGCAGCTGTTATTATGATGGAACCAGTTCTTCCATATGCGCTCAGCTTTGCCGCTGGCGCAATGATTTATGTTGTCTTTGATGATATTGTTCCAGAAGCTCAACGTAATGGAAATGGAAAGTCGGCATCTGTCGCTGCAATAGCAGGTTTTCTAGGTAAGGATTAGGGTTGTCCGAGGTCTCGAAAATCGAGACTCTCGAAGATTTTGATCTCGAAATTGGGTATTTATAGCGTTTTCGAGATCTCTAAGCAATCTAGAAATCGAGAAAAAAAATCGATTTTTGACGAATTTTTTAATTGTCGAAAATATCAAATTCAGATTCCCCGCATGTTTTTATCCCGTAGAGGAGTCGTTTTCAAAAAAAATTTTTCACGTGGGTGACCCCCTTCTATAGTGTAGTAGCTCTGAAAATCTTGATCTTAATTCAAAAATCTCGATCTTGACAACCCTAGTAAGTTTTTTGAGTTTGAACATTTCTAATATTTTCTTTTTTTAGTTATGATGAGTATGGATGTTGGTTTGGGATAAAAATCTCTGAGCGGGTGTTTATAATTTCCACTTTTTAACGTGCTTTTAAAGCATAATCTGTGATATGATTCGTGATTAAGCTGCTTTGTTTCTGAAATTGAAGTTGAATCTGTTTGAGACTTGGGATTGACCGACATTTTGGGATGAGTTATGACCAAAAAACGAGGAAAAAAATTTTGGGTCATTTTGGGGTTCCAAAATTTACGAAATTTTGAATAATGTTTAGTAATAACTAATCCTTCCCCCCCCCTCCCCAGTTTTATCCCTAAGTGATTCAAAAAATTTTTTCGCGTTTTTTGATACAACTCAAAGCAAATCGGTTGGAGTCGGTTTTGGAAAAATAGCGTTTGGTGCCATAGTAGTCACTCCGGCATTTTTTCAGCTTGAATTGACACAAAATATTTTCAAAATTTATCTGTTTATCATAAAACCTGCAACTAAATTCTCAAACAAAGTGCCATTTTGTTCTATAAATTGTAAAATCGAAAATTTTATTCATTGTTATAACTAGTGATATCTTCCAACTTATAAAAAGTGACAAAATTTTGTCACTGGCATTAAATATGTGAAATTTTGGGCACGAAAAAAATTTGTTCGTGTGGTTTGTTCTTTTAAACATCTCTATCCCCAATAGAAGATCGTGAAAAAAGCTGTATCTTATTTTTTTACATAAATTTTTCGATTATTTATTATGTAAAATTTACATGTTAATAAATATCTCAACATTTATTCATTACGAATGTTTGATTTTTTTCGAACTTGATAAAGTTTTGCTCTTTGATATCTGTTTTTTTTATTATCACATTTTATGACAATTTTTAAGAAAAATGCGCTTAACTGGCTTGCTAAAATTTCCCAGGCGTAAATATGCAGAGCTTGGACATTTGCGACATATACCGCACGAATACATAGAAAAACTAAAAAGGGCGGTACCGAAGAAAGTTTATGGCAACAGATTTGGAGCACCTCCTCTTATCCGCTGGGCGTAAGATTTATTTGACAATCTTCTTGTCAATTCTGCATACAAGGCTCTAGGACATTTCTCAACGAAATAAAGAATCACAAGTGGACTTTTCTCAACAGTCGATTTTCTTGTGGTCAAAATCAAAAAACTCCTTCAGATTCGAATTGCCCATATCGAAATTATATCAAAAATGAATTTTGGCCAACAAATTTAATTTTGGCAACAAAAAAATTTAAAACAAAAAATCGAAGGTTGAATAAAAATCGAATTACGGCCAAAAATTTGAAATTTGGCATTAAAAAAAACGAATTTTTGCTTAAAAAATCGAAATTTTTTTCTCCAAAAATCCATTTTTTTCAAAATCTAATTTTAGCCACAAAATTAAATTTTGACCAAAAAATCGAATTTTAGCAACAAAAAAAATTTTTGGAACAAAAATAAAATTTTGGCCAACAAATCAAAAAATATTTTTTGAAAAAAGTTGAAATTCTGAACATTTTAAAGGGGGAATAAACTTGACAGCAGCATCTCGAAAAGTGCATTTTCAACTTCAAAGTGTTATATCTCCTCAATCATAAAAGATTTTTGGTCGTGGTCTTTTTAAAAAATATTCTACGCATCGTGATAAATATTTTTTTAAAAGATCCCGACCAAAAATCTGTTATGGTTGAGGAAATATAACATTTTGAAGTTGGAAATGCACTTTTCGGGATGCTGCTGTAAAGTTTGCTCCCCCTTTAAGAGAAAATTTGGTCATTTTTTAATGAAAAATTATTTATTATTTTCTTTCGACTTCGAATTTTTAATCCGTTTTTCAAACATTCGTTTCGGTTTTCCTAACTCTAATATCTACTTGTTGTAAATCTTTCTTTGAGTCATCTCTTTTAGATTACCTCCCGATGATTATGTGCCACAATCAAAGCCCATTTATGATTCAAACATCGTGAATGAAACCATCCAGCGCGAAAAGAGATATCACCATACAGTGTTGAACCATAAATTCTTTGAGAAACGTTCCCATACAGTTAATGCAATTCCTCGCGACAATTGGACCTTTTTTCCAGGCGATAAGGTTCAAGTCATGGTTGGTAAAGATAAGGGTCGGCATGGAACTGTGCATACTGTTGTGCATGAAACGAATTGTGTTTATGTCGAAGGATTACATACGGTACACTTCAAAAAATTTTCGCGGGGACCCAAAAACATAAGGGGGGTTCCTTCTCGATGATTTTTTAAATACAAAATTTTCCCCCAAAATCGCCTTGGTTCTCCCCCCCCCCTCTTTACGTTGTTTTTTTGAAAAAATTTTTGCTGAATTCTAGAAGTATTAGTTAAAAAACAGGTTATGCTACTGCATTTCTTTGATTGAGAGGGGGGGGGGGAATTTTGTATCAAATTCACATTTTAAAAATCGAATATGCTCATATTTTTAATTACAGCCAAAAAACCGTACTTTGCGTTTTTTGGCGAAAATTTTTCAAATTCGCATGAAAATACCCCTTATAGGTGATTTTTTGAAAAATTTTCACCAAAAAATGCAAAAGCACGGTTCCTTTGGTTCGCCCTGTAGTCAAAGATTTTTTAGAAACTCGAATATGAAGAAATACTGAAGTTACATAGGCTTAAAGAACAACCATTATTTGTTGATAAAAACCAAGTTCAGTTGGTTGATCCAATCGATGGGTAAATTTTGACATGTTATTTTCGAAACTAAAAGAATTCATTATAGCGAACCGTGTACGGCAGAATGGATCCTGAATTCGGATCAAACGGAATATGTAAGGATAAGCCAACGAAGTGGTCTCGAAATTCCAATACCGAAATCTGCATTAAGAACGACCGAATATTATACTCCCGAAACTTATATAGGCAAGCTATTTGACTTCTCTTATAAGTCAAAAATCAATGGAATTTTTATGTTTTTTCAAATTTTTTCTCTTTTTGGTCAAGGGGGGAGCAAGCATGGGCACATTAAAAATTATTCAATGAACAATTTTTACCTTTATAGAAGTGGATGATAAAGACACGCCGCATAACATAGTGTTGAAAAAAACGTATAAGCCAAAATTGTGTACTTTTGAACAAGATATAATGGAAGAACAAGGTATAGAAGATGATCGCGAACACAAGCCTACCTATTGGTATTGATCTCATTCTTTGTTTTAAATTGTTATAGGTTATGAAGTTATGTATAAAAAAACTTTTATTTGAAATATGATGATTGTAAATAAATTAGTACCCGTTTAAAAAACGGTACTACTAACAAGTAAAGGTTCCGAACTTGACGCTTGAATTGAAAAATTCCGCTTATAACGTGTTGAAGATCATAGTCTAGAATGAATAAATCGAGCAGAAATTCGCGGAATTTTTCAATTCAAGCGTCAAGTTCGAAACCCTTACTTGTAAAGATTAGCGAGCCCACTGAATTTTTTAAAATTTTTACCCTTTTTTCTTTGGAAATAACCTCTCTAACAGTAACTTTATGGGGGAAATCGATTGCGCACATTTTCGAACCTTGAAAATGTATAAAAAAAACTTTTACACTATCCTGAATCGGGATCAGGGAAGAATTTTCAAAGTTCGAAAAATGGCCAATCGACTTCCCGCATAAAGTTACCTCTAGAGAAATCAAAAAAGTAAAAAGAATTTAACAAATTCACGTCTAGTGGGCTCGCTAATCCTTAGTAGTACCAAAAAACTAAAACAACGTTGAGGATTGCTGTTAAAAGGCTATTAAATTTCTGGTCGTTCATGAGTTTTAGTGGTAGTTTCTTCTTCCTCATCATCGGCTTCTTCCGAATCAACAGGTGCTTGTCGAACAGGACTTGCTTTTTTTGGTATTTGTATTGTCTTGACAACGGCTGAGCCTTCTTCAACAAAATCGGAATCTACATGGTTGGGCATGTCGATTTGGAGGCCATTTTCGTCGACATGTTGAAGGCCTTCGCAGAATAGAGCAGATTCTACCACCAAAACATATTCACAAGTATGCGGCTCGAGTAGATAGATTACCTAAAACATTCACTAACATATATAGGGTGTTCCAAAAAACCGCCATTTGATCATTTTTTGATGAAAATTTTTCAAAAAGTTTTTTCCCCAAAATAACTCATTTGGGTATTTTCATGCGAGAAATCGATTGCGCGCATCTAAAAACCTTGAAAATGCCTCCCAGACCATGAGGTATAAGATTTTCGTATTTTTCCAGTAGAAATTCCTACTTGAAAATTGGATATTTCATGATCCGGGAGGCGTTTTCAAGGTTTCTCGATGCGCGCAATCGATTTCTCGCATAAAAACACCCCTAATGAGTCATTTTAGAGAAATTTTTTGAAAAATTTTCGCCAAAAAAGTGACGGTTTCTTTGGAACATCTTGTACAACTTACAATTCTAGCATAGGAACCTCCTTCATCGACCTCACGACAGCGTAATCGAACTTCACAGCTCCTAAAAATCGTAGACTTTGGTTGCAACTCAAAGAAAAGTACCTATGTGCACCAGTTTCTTCACAAATAGCTCCGCCAGTATATAAATTAGACACTTGAGTGATCCTGTCTTCTTCTTTCTTGATAATTTTATATGAATGTTGCTTAGCCCATTCTCTATGCAATTTTTCATTGAAAGTACCCAATAAAATTTCGATGCGCTCTTTGCCCACTTCTTCGTGATATTGAATCACTTTACGCCCGTAACAGAATTCGTATTTCCACCTAAAAATAGAATTTCATGATTCCCAGATCATACATGGGCAAGGTGGGGGGAGGGAGCGTCCGATGAGAGGGACCCCCCCCCCCGGCTAAGTTGGCGACCTTTTTTTGGTCGACGCAAGAATAAACCAGCGCCAAAAATATTTTGAAAATGCTCCAAAATTACGGGGAAATCCGTTTAAATATAAAATTACCATCCACTACCGCCATATAAACATGATCTCCCTGCCCAAAAATCTTGAATAATTTGTGCTTCTTCAGCGCCTGGGGTAGGTCGAACACGTTCATCTAAAGGATTTCCAGACTTTCCGCCACCCGCAACATTGCGCAATGCTTTCAATGCATCCAAAATTTCTTTCAATTCTTGTTCGTGCAACTCAATAGGTACAGTTTGAGATCCTGACGAAGGCTTTGGGATATTTTCAGCAGGTGTTTGTGCAGCCTTATCAAAAGATGAATATTCGCGGAAAAATTCATCGGTTACTTCCTTCTCCATTGCTATCATACTTATGGGCTTAGCGTTGGACTTATCCTTGTCAGCATAACAAACAATTTCGTGTTGTTTCACTGGAGGTGGTTGGAATGATGGGTGTGAACAAAGTCGACTTGTTAGAACGACGATTTCATAAGTACATGTGCTTATTTCACTTAATGATTGAATAGGATTTTTGGCATTCTAGAAAAAAAGGGTCAGCCCGAAAAGGAAAAAAAGTTGCCCGTTTTGCTGATAATCGGAAAGTTCATGAAAAATGGAGCATTTTTCGTTTTTACGATATGTCCTGAATCACTAACGGTTTCGAGAGAATCGCGTGTGAAGTTGGCAAATTTTGAAATTTGTTTATTACAATGAAAACATGTACGTAGTGAAAATTAGTCCCTGAATCAATAAAGTTGTGTGTATTGACGCGAAAATTCAAAAAAGTTTTCGTAAATCGATGAAAAACGAAATTTTTAAAAAAATTTTCGCATCAATACACAACTTTTATTGATTCAGGGATGAATTTTCACTGCGTTCATGTTTTCGTTGTAATACACAGATTTCAAATTTTGCAAACTTCACATGCGATTATCTCAAAAACTACAACGATTCAGGACATGCCGTAAAAACGAAAAATGCTCCATTTTTCATCAACTTTCCGAATATCAGCAAAACGGGCAACTTTTCTCCGCTCGGACTGGTACTTTAAGCATTTAACATGCAAAAACTACTGTAGAAAGGCAATAATATACAAAAATTCATACTTCTTCACAAACATATATTACAGTTGTCATTCGTGGCTTTCCCGTTAAATCACAAATTGTTCCCTGTCTATAATGAACTGGAAAATAGGGTCGATCATCGCCTTCTATTTTCTTAGTTGGAGGATTGAGTTGATCAAACGTTTTTTCATCCTAAATAATATTCATCATGATTGGAGGTCGGACAAAATTTTGATTTTGAACAAAAAATTGTGAAGAAATCAAAATTTTTTATCCAAATTTTGAAAAATTTCGAAGTTCAGCGGGTAATCACACCTGAGTTGAGGTCGAGAGAGCGAATACTCTCGATACCAAGCACGTATGAAGCCCACTAGCTGTATCTCAGACGCCACAAAGTATATAAGCATGATACCCTGTGATCGAAACCTAGTGCTTCAGCTAATAGATCATCCGTGTGGTAGGCAATCTCTCGTGCGAGCGATTGTCCTCTGCCAGCATTATGGCAAAACACGTTCAGGCGGTAGGTAGGCCGAACTCGTGATTCGCCAGCTATTTCTATTACAGCTATAGTCCTGCTGTTTTGATCACGACCCTCAACCAGATGTGCAGCAGAGTAGGACTCCTACGGCGCAATGTGAGTTTTGATTTTGAACGAAAATTTTTTCAAAATCAAAATTTTTATTTCGGTCGATCTCTACTCACGATGTTATTCAACTAAAAGCTAACCTCATCGCTTTGGTCTTGTCGGAAATTTCCCAAATAGTATTCTGTTCGTATCTTGGTTTCTTTCTCTTCGTGGTATTGGTTTATGTAGCGTCCATGACAAAGCTAAAACTGCCTGTTAATATCTATTACAAAAAGAACTTATATTTATTTATAACCCTGATCATAAATAAAAAAACCCCACCTCGTAAATCCAATATGATTCTATTCTATAACTGCAAGTTCTCTCATCATATAATGGCTTTAAAAGCTCACTAGGAGTTGGTCCAGTATATTGTTCAATCTTCTTTTTTGACTAAAATATAATTCATTTTTTAAAGCTTAGGTTCCGCGCATTGGCGTAGCTAGAAGGGGGGGGGGACCCGGAGTGGTTCCCCACCCCAATTAAAAATTTTTCCCAATGATCGCTAAACGTCTCGAACTCGTTTGAATTTGCCTGAATATTGATACGAAAACCCTAAATTTTACATTTTTTTAAAAATAAGCTTAATTATTGGGTGTATTTAAAAAACAAAAACGGAATATTCTTTATAGCTCGATAAGACGAACAAAACGACACCAATTTGATAATTGTTTTGGGTTGTTGAAATGAAAACCCTGAATCTGAGTTTTCGTTTCAATAACCCAAAACAATTATCAAATTAGATCAATTTTGTGTCGTTTTGTTCGCCTCATCGAGCTATAAAGAATGCCGTTTTTGTTTTTTAAATACACTCAATAATTAAGCATACTTAAAAATGTAAAATTCAGGGTTTTCGTGTCAATATACAGCTCAATTCAAATCGCTTTACAACGAGTCGTTTTGCAATACGAGTTGTAATGCATTACGACTCAGCTAACGTCGTAATCTACATGTCTAATACGAAAGCTAACGTCGTAAACCGCTGTTTACATCAGCTGATGAGCAGCCTTAGTGTTGTTTAGCGCGGACCCTTAATTAAAAAATTATTTTAGATACATTTTTAAGCAGTTTTGTTTTCGATTTTACCTGTGATTCTATGATTGGTAAAACACATTCATATTTTTCATTATCAGCACTCACGATTGACATAATATTATTGGCATTTTCGTGTAAAACTTCAAGCTCGTCGGCGGCGGACTTATAAGTAATGCTATATGCAATCGAATCATCTAGAGATTTCAAATCTAGCGCCGTAGATACAACGAAACTAATTAGGATAAATAAACTAGAATAATAAGAACAATACATGATTAGTTACATACCAAAAAAGGAACTTGAATCCAATAAAAATGCTGACGATTGATAAAGGAATTGGTTGGCAGGAAATATGAACAGTACAAGTAATACAAGTTACAGTGCAAAGAAAATCTGCTCAATAAAAAAATTATTTTAAATTTTTTCTTTAACTGAACAAATAATTGCATTTTATGATACATTCAATCAAGTTTGGAAAAATAAATAAATTTTTAGTCGGCTCAAAATGTCTTTGCTTGAAATTTTTGAAATAGTCGAAGCTGCAACGGCTTGAGTAAGGATGGCCAAGGGGTTTTAAATTCAACTTTTTTGTTGGCAATTCATAGTACAAGGGGGGGGGCAAAAGTCCTCGGCAAAGGGGCAAAAAGTCCTCGCCAAGGGGGCAAAAGGTTCTGACAAAGGGGGCAAAAGTCTTGACATTGTCAAAAACGCTGAAGAGGTGTCGTTCTCGTCTAGAATTGTCGAGAAAACACGTTTTTAAAATGTCAAGACTTTTGCCCCCTTGGCCAGGACTTTTTGCCCCTTAGACGAGGATATACCGCCCCTTTGCCCCCTTGTAATAAGCAAATTATGCCTGAACTGTTGGGATACTAAACAAAAAAATCATTTTCAGACCCAAAAAAACATGGCACTATTACTTTTTTAATAGTTTATATCGTGCGTAATAGTTTATATCGTGCGGGAAAAAAAGCAACGTGAAAAACACGGCGTTCCAAACTGAGAAAAAAGTCTTCAAAAAACATAATCGTTTCAATACAAATTTCTATTAAAATTCAGGGAATTTGCACTGAATTTTTTATTGAAAAAATCAAAATTTTTAAAAAGTTTAAGAAGCTTTTCCTCGTTTCCATTTTCTATAATTTTGGTCTTAAAATTTTCCTCAAATGTTGAAAAATAAAGTTACGACCGATTTTTTGAAAATATTTTTTTTCTGCTCGAGTTATAGGCAAAAATGTTGATTTAACATTTTTAACACAAATTCCAGGAAAATTCCATTAAATTGTGGCTCTTTTGACTTAAAAATACAATAATTTTTCATTTTTGACCATGCCCGAGCTTTANAGTTTTTCTGCCCCAGAGGCAAAAATGTTGATTTTTTAACACAAATTCCAGGAAAATTCCATTAAATTGTGGCTCTTTTGACTTAAAAATACAATAATTTTTCATTTTTGACCATGCCCGAACTTTATAATTAGTTTTGGGCCGGGTTTGAATCATTTGGAAAACTCCATTTTTTGGATCTCCATCATAGAGTTGCTGAAAAATGGAGTTTTCCAAATGATTCAAACTCGGCCCAAAACTAATTATTGGCGAGGACTTTTGCCCTTTAGACGAGAATTTATGCCCCTTAGCCGAGGACTTTTGCTCCTCCTGTAACTTATTCTTGTATTGTGGGCTTATTATATGTACTTTATTTTTTAAATAAACTATGTTAATCTTATTTGATAATGGTCTGAAAAAATAATTATTTGTAAAATTTGATATGTTAGAAAAATTCAAGTTTTTAGAAAATGGATTTTCATCTTCAAATATTATTCGTGCCGCTCTTTGCGCTTCTTTATCTTGGTGCAATCGCAAAAAATTGCAGTGAGATGCATGATCTTTTAAATGTAAGTTAGCTATTTTTGAGTAGTTTACTACTTGTTGAGATGAGTTTTATTATTTTTATTGCAGTTCATATTTTTGCTAAATGATTAAAACATTTAATCTATAGTCGAATGTTTAGGAAGATCTCTTGGATTTTGATTTGCCTAAAAAAATTGACCCTGATAAAAGAATGCGTGATCAATTTATGGCTAGTGTTACTGGAGTTGCAACAAGTGGTGAAGCTATGTATAGGTGCAATCGTTTCATGTGCTATTATAATTATTTGATGCGCTTGCCGTTGGATGCCGTTAAAAATTGTATGGATGTAAGCATACCTCAAAGAGGGGAAGGGTAAATTCTCCCTTACCACTCATCTGACGGCCAAAATTTGATCAAGATTCGAATCCACTCTAAGCACCTTCCTAAATACCGCCAAAAGAATCTGGAACGCCCTACCAACGGAACTTGTGGCTATTGTTCACTCCCAAGCGATTCAAAAGTGCCGTGAAGGACCCAGCAGTATACACTCACCTCATCAGTGCGGAATGTAGAATTAGCTGTGTACTCTTGTGATAAATATATGATATTTTGCTATTTTGTTTGCTTACTTTTTTATGATTTACTACTTTACTTAGTTGTAATTTTGAGTGAATCGATCAGAGTGGCATCCCCTTTGCCCATGGATGATGGTTAAAATTTTAAGTTGGTTAAATAAGTTTTATAATTGCGATTTTTTTAGTATGACGTATTTAACAATCATTCTAATTGGTATTGGAATCCTAATAATAATTGGATGGCGCCTTTTATTTTTGTGGTGGAATCTGATAAAATCAAAGAAGATTACAAAATTTTAAGAAATTTACATGGTACATCATTTAGTCTGCGCTCATTAATAATGATGATCCGAAACAATACAAATGTAGAAGATCGCCATTGGTCAGTGATTCTTCATCGTGGTGATGAAAACCAATTCGCTTTTCAATTTAAGGAAACCGATTCATCTAGTATTTTTTCTTTTGTTTAAAAAGGATCATGATTTAAGATACTAGTTGGCCGTTTGATCAATACCATCTTGTAATGAATATGGCTATTAGTGGATGGGCATCTAACTATATCAAGCATGAACTGTACGATTATAAGATTCATGACAAGAGACGTGAGGAGCGTATTCCTGTTGTCCCGACGGTAAGCTGCCATTAAGAGGCGATGTCTCGAAAATTCAAACTTCTTGGAGATCTCGTGGCACTAGGCGAATTGATGGAATATGAAATTTGGGGTTTTTACACTTTAGTATTTTGAGCATATCTCTTGGTGGCAACACCCTATATATGTTAGCCTGAATTTTTCAGAAGAGTACTTCAGCGCCGGTTTCTGTACTACCGCAGATCTCACTTACTTGGCTTCTTGTCTTGTCTATTGTTATTGTGACATTTATTCTTGTTGTTAGTGGAATCTATCTATGGTGGTATCTCGTACAGAAATCAAAGGATGACGAACGAGCAAAGATGGTTAGAAAAGAGATTATCGTGCGACAAAACGAAGTGGTAAGATCTTTCAAGTATGAGGAAAAGATATGAATGAGGGAAATATTTTTTAACTCCAAGAAAGTAATCTAACTAAATAATCATTGTAACAGGGACCAGGGGCCCTGGTTCAGCGCTCACATATGTGTTTGAATGTGTCAAAAGTCTATTTCCAATGTTCAAAATTATAGAGCTTTTCAGCGATAAAAGCGTTTTACTAAACTCTTTTTATTTTGTAGAACAGCAATAGAGGAAAAAGCTCATATATGATCTTCCGCCAAAACTTTTGAGAGAAAAAGTTATATTGGTTTTACGGAATTTTAAGGCAAAAGATTCCATAAAATTGCCATAACTTTTTTTCTAGAAAGTTTTGCCGGAAGATATATGCGTTTTTTCCTCCATTGCTGCTCTAACAAATAAAAAAAAAGAATGAATCGCACCTTCAAAAGTTAGCCCGCACATTTTATAAAAGAAGATAGTAAACTTCTTTTTAGAATAAAAATACCGAATATGATGATACGAACCCCGAGTTTAACAAAGATGAATGAAGCATGTATTGAAAACAAAGTGATTGTACATAATTTTTCTGTTATACATAATTTTACTATATTGTACATAATTTTTCTGTTTGTTTCCTTTTACGATAAATGTATTGTCTTACAAGTTGTATATTCAGCGTCTTAATTTTGGTCAAGATTGGGGGGGGGCAGTGTTTTGGGAAAATTTTTCGACCTTTTTAACAAAAAAAAACAGCTCAGCAGGCGAAAAATTTGATTAAAAAATGCTTGTTTTTAAGCTGAAAATGCTCAGAAAATTTTGTTGAAAATGACCCATTTTGGTCAGTTTTTGATCGAAAAAATTTTTAGATTAAAACATTGGGGGGACCAAGAAGAAAATTTTTTCAGGTTTGGAGGGAATGTTCTCGAGCCCCCCTCAAAGTTTAGGGTATGAATGTACGTGAGACGCACTGTACTTGGATTCATATACAATTGTTAACAACTTCAATTAATTGCCTTCATAGCACAGTAGTAGAGCGTCAGTCTCTAGATCTAACATATCGAGGGTTCGAATCCCACCTGAATCGAATTTATTTTTTCAACTTTTTACATCATGAATTAAAAAATTTTTGTTGACAATTATATGCATGAGACACACTATATCTTTATGTCTTATTTAGTTTTGTCTGCCAATACTTATTTCTCATTTGAAATCAAAAATGGCACCGGCGCGAATGTCCATAGTTGGTTGTTAGCTTGATTTGCGACTCAAGATGAGTGAATGCATGAAACTGAGAAGTCTGGCTTCGAGCCCGACTTTCCCTCTTTCTCTTTATTCTCATGAGAGCCAGGCAGCTCAATAGACATTGCGTGCGCAAGTTATTAGCAGCGAGCTTCGTTGTCTTGGTGTGGCATCGAACGATTGACATTTAAAGATCTTTTCAACAAGGAAGGTATACAATGAGGAAAACAATATGTTTGCATTGAAAATTTATGTTTTTTTAATTATATGTGCGCTCAACTATTCATTATTTTTATTTTTTTTTTAGGCGTTGATGTCCTCAACTATTAGTGATTTGGTTAGAAAAGCTCATGGGGCAATAGCTCATTTGAGAGGTTGATTTTGATTTTTGCAAAAAAATAGGAATAGTTGGAGCTACTTCGGCTCTTATACCTCTGATTGAATGTGGTCTAAAATCGAAAAATTTTATTTTTCGAAATTTTTTCAAAAATGAACCCGATTAGGGGTAATTTTATGCGGGAAACACGTTGGCGATGTTATTTTTGCGTGAAATCTCTTCCACATTCGAGAAAGTTGAATTTTTTACATATCATAAAATGCCCAAAAATTCAATTTTCTCGAATGTGGAAGCGTTTTTACGCAAAAATAACATCGCCAACGTGTTTCCCTCATAAAATTACCCCTAATAGGGTGATTTTTGAGAAAATTTCGAAAAATACAATTTTTCGATTTTAGACCACGTTCAAAAAGGTATAAGAGCCGAAGTAGCTTCGAACGATTTTTTAGGTGCAAACAACTTGTTTTTTGGAAAAGACGGTGAAATAGTTTATTCGAAAAATAATGTTTGTGTTCACGAGAGGCCCAATAATACTGAGGTATTGTTTTTTTTTCTTAACTTATATTAACTTGACAAATTTTTGTCAAAAAATATATCCTTTACAGAGTGTGCCAAAAAAGCCGTACTTTTGCGTTTTTTGGTAAAAAAATTTTCAAAATTTTTTTTCAAAAATCGCCTATAAGGGGTATTTTCATGCGATAGATCGATTGCACGCATCGAAAACCCTTGAAAACGCATCCCAGACTATGATTGTATTTATTTATTTTGCAAAAAAGCAATTTCAATCACCTTCTGGAATACTTGGAAAATACGACAATTTGATATTTCACTGTTTGGAAAGCGTTTTCAAGAGTTTTCGATGCGTGCAATCGATTTCTTGCATGAAAATACCCCTTATAGGCGATTTTTGAAAAACCAAAAACGCAAAAGTACAGGTTTTTTTTACTCACCCTACATTTTATCAGGGGGGCAAAAGTTCGGGGACACTACCCTTGTCGGATTTTGCGTTTTTTGTATTGAAAACACCGAAAAACGCAAAATTCGAGGGGGTAGTGACCCGAACTTTTGTCGGTCTGTCCCCGAACTTTTGCCCCCTCCCTCATATTGACGCTTGAAACATTTTAAATACCATTTAGGAAATCGACGATGAAGATAATGCCATTCACACGCCTGGCTATTTAACAGTTCATGTATTAACAGATGAACAAACCGGGGTTAGCCTTGTCTTACAATGGCTTCCTAATACAACTTTGGAGAAAAATCCTGCCAGGTTCTTATAATTTTCGCCATTGTATTGTGTTTGTGACTGTTCGTTTTCATTGTTAACTAGCAAAATTGAAACGAAATTTTGCAGCATTCGATGTATTTCGCCGCGCAGTCAAAATCGTGATCAAAACGCAACTTCTCGTTCAACTGAAAACTCGAAGGGTGAAACCGACGATGAAAATGAAGAAAGTTCGTGTACGACGTTGCCAAGTGGTGACGATTATAGTCATGCATCGACAGAAATTTGTGCTGAAATGAACGATGATATTATTATAGTGACTAATTCAGACCGGCCGCAATCTTTATCTACTAAAGTGAGGGAAAATTTTAGGAACTAGTATCGATTAGATATCCCAAATTTTTCGAAAAATTTTTTTCATCATCTGGAATTGACCTCTAGGGGTAATTATATGCGGGGAATTCGAATTTTACATTTCCGAGGCCTGAAAAATCTTTTCCCGAATCAAGAAAAGGTTGTTTATATGACGTATGGCATGTGATTTTTGTCAAAAATGTGACCCTATGTCATATAAATAGCCTTTTCTTGATTCGGGGAAAGATTTTTAGGTATCGGAAATGTGAAATTCTGATTCCTCGCATAAAATTACCCCTAGAGGAGTCAATTCCAGATGATGAGAAAAAAATTTTTCGAAAATTTTCACGTTCAGTGGATACCTAATTGATACTAGAATTGTATAATCGGACTTGAATAAAAAACACCTTTTAGATGAACAATTATTTGTCGAGTCAAGGAGCTGGTGGCTTAGGTGTTCCGGATATTAATATTATCCCAAATACACCAGTCGATCCACGAATGTTAACAGAGGATGAGATTGATAGAAAGGTACATGCGTTTGTATGTTATAATAGATCAAAAATTTATTAAAAAATTTATTTTTCGAAGCTAGTTCACTTTGTTGGATTCACTTATCATGGTCCAAAAGTCAAATTTTCTTTTAAAATCAGCCGAAAAAACATCCTATTCGGGAGAGGGGGGGGGTTGAACTAGCTCCAAACTTTCTTTTGTGTGATACCCTCTTTATATGACCACAATTCTAGGATGTAATTTCTGAAAGTTCATCAGGCGCAACATCAGGCGCTGATGAGTATTCAGATAAAGAAGATCTGGTTCAAAGCTCTTCTTGCGATGAATCTGACGAAGAAACCCGAAGACGTAAACATTTTACACAAAATTTTAAGCACTTTTTATTTTCTTCAATAGGAAAATCCATATCAATTGAAAACTATCGTCGGAATTTCCAAAATATCATGAGTAATACGACGCCGGAACAATTTGCAAAAGAGCATAACTTGATTCTGGATAGTGGTGGTAAAGAAGGGGATGAAACGAGTATGATGCTAGCTATGGCTAAAGAGCGGGTGATCTTTCAACAGAGACCGTCAAATGCATCATTGTTTTCGGTTAACTTGGGTAAAAACTGCACTTCAAGGGGCAGACCACTCAACGGCAGCGTTTTTAGTGCAGTTTTTGTAAGGCTTGTTTTTGGCTCTGGAAAACGCTGTTTTCGACGGTTTTTTCAAGAATCGGTGTTGTAGATTCCGAATATGATGCTATTTTTCCCTGAAAATCAGGTTTTTCGTGTCGAAACTCTATTTTTTAAATTAACATATTTATTTCGAGCGTTCGAAAATCGTTATTTTTTCACTATTTTCGACGCGGTTTTTCAGAATAGTGTTTTCAAGCATGAACTATCAGGTGATGAGGTCACTTTACTATCATGCGATGAGCTCACCACATGACCTCATCGCGTGATAAAGTGCTTGAAAGTTCATGCTTGAAAACCCTATTCTGAAAAAAAAAGAAAAAAAACCACGTCGAAAATAGTGAAAAAATAACGATTTTCGAACGCTCGAAATAAATATGTTAATTTAAAAAATAGAGTTTTGACGCGAAAAGCCTGATTTTCAGGAAAAATAACATCATATTCGGAATCTACAACACCGATTCTATAATACTAAAAAATCGCGTCGAAAACGGCGTTTCTCATAGCCGAAAACAAGCCTTACAAAAACTGCACTAAAAACGCTACCGTTGGGGGTGTGTCCCTTTAACAATTCTCTTTACCACTGACCTAATTTAGGTAAAATGCGTTCGATGCGAATATTTTATTCGAATGTCGAGTGTACTAGCGGTCAGTTGGTGATAGCTAGTCCTGATTCTCAATATAAAATTCTTCATTTTCATCATGGTGGCCTAGATAAGTTGGGTCAACTTTTCGAGCAGTGGAATGCAATCAAATCTCGTTCGGTTAAGGAGGTATGTGATTGAAACTAGTGATGCACCAAGTTTAAAAAGTGACCAAATCTGTCACCGACCATATAGTCCGTTTCAGCCCCAACTATAAAAAATCCGGACCCAAAATTCAAAGTCCGAAGTTAGGGCACTATAACTTTCGCTACGTTTCATGTTCGTCACGACAAAAACGACTTTTCCATCACTAATTTAACCATAAATGTACCATCTTCATGTTTAGGATTCTCCTTCACCCTTTCCAGATAAACACTTATTGATTTGTCACCCAGAATTGAATAGATCGGAGCTTGATCCGGAAGATGGTCTCTATGACAGACTCAGCTGGGAGCTATGGCGTTCATATAAAAACCAAGATGGAAGCATTGATGATAGTTTTACTATTAGAAAGGTATTTTCATCCAAAATTTCTGCTCGTTTAAGCATTCTTTTTAGACAGTTTATTTCGCTTCGATGGATCCGTCTCTTAGAAAAGAAGTTTGGCCATTCCTTCTTAGGGTCTATCCATGGTCATCAACTTTTGAGCAACGAGAAACTCGTCGAAACGACCTCTTCTTGGAATATCAAAGGATCAAAAAGAGGAGGTTTTAAAAATATCTTACAGTGTATTTTCAACAAAATGCATCATGTTTAGACTTAAAAAGGCAAATTCTTCTAATATGAAAGAAATGTTTGCTGCTATTGAAAGCATGGTAGTCAAAGATGTTGTTAGAACAGATAGAAAAAATCCATTTTATGCGGGTGATGATAATCCAAATATCGAAATAATGAGGTTGGTTTATTAACACTAGTGTTTTTGGAAAAAGCTTGATGAGAGAAGAAAAATGACACCAAAATCATGGGGATACCCCCTTTGGAAAAAATTAAAAATTCAATTTTTTGCAAAAAAATTTAGCTCCAAGCGGGATTCGAACCCGTGACCTTGTGGGAAAGACCAAAAAGTTTAAAAAATGGAGCATTTTTTGTTTTTACGCCATGCTCTGAATCGTTGTAGTTTTCGAGATAATTGCGTTTGAAAATTTGTGTACATGTTTTCGTTGTAATACACAAATTTTTTTGAATTTTTTGCGGAAAAATCGATTTTGGTCGAAAATTTTTGTTTTTATGATCCACCCCCCCCCTCCACCCCGTGACACATGACCTACCCCGGTAAAATTTTACCGGGGTTGTGCAACTATGATCATCACACAAATGTTATGCTTTTAGAGACATTTTGCTGAACTATGCCTTTATGAACCCCGAAATAAACTATATCCAAGGAATGTCGGACCTCTTGGCACCGCTTTTGAGCACCCTCCAAAACGAAGCTGATACATATTGGTGCTTTGTTGGACTAATTCAGCAGACTTTGTTTTGTTCGGCGCCGACTGAGGAAAATAATATGATGGATGTGAATTTGGTAAAAAAAAGATTGTGTACAATTTCTTATGTAAGAATCTATTTTAGGGGTATCTGCGAGAGTTATTAAAGCTATTGAACCCAAAATTCTACAAATATCTAGCTTTGCTGGGCGGAGATGCCCTTCAACTGATGTTTGTGCATAGATGGATATTGTTGTGTTTCAAACGAGAGTTTCCTGATATTGATGCACTTCATATTTGGGAGGTAAATTGGGGTGGTATCCCACTTCATCCAATGGACAGTTTATCTAATGGGCACTTCGTTCAATGGGTACTTCGTCCAAGGAGGACACTTCGCCCAATGGACTCTTCGTCTTTTGGATGAAATGTTGTACGTCGTCCTCATTGTACGAATGTGTCTCATTGGACTAAGTATCCATTGGATGAAGTGTCCTTATTGGATGAAGTATACCAGTTAGATAAACTGTCCATTGAATGAAGTGGGATACCGCCAATAAACCTGATGGGAGGGACTCGGGCTTTTCTCATTTCTGGGACAACCCCTCCCCTTTTCAGATGGGGGAATCCGAGCCTTCCACCTAATACAAGGTGCCGGAATTTTGCCGTTTTTTGACGAAAAAATTTGCGAAAATTTTTTTTCAAAAAATGATCTATTAGGGATAATTTTATGTGAGAAATCGATTGCGCGCATTGAAAATTTCTCATAATGCTAACTTAGCCATGAAATCGTCATTTTTTCGCCAAAAAATGGCAAAATTCCGGTTTTTTCAAGTCCACCCTGTAAAACAAATTGAATATTTTTTTAAACTTTCTTTAGGCTTGTTGGGCTCGATATAGAACCTCATATTTCCACCTATTCGTTTGTGTTGCAATCACCTCTATTTATGGACAGGATTTGATCGAGCAAAACCTACCCCATGACGAAATACTCCTTTATTTTGCTTCGTTAGCTATGCACATGGATGCAAAAGTTGTTTTGAAAAAGGTAGAGAAATTGTTGTTGAATTTTTTATTCTATAAAATTTTTTAGGCTCGCGGTTTACTATATCAATTTTATCGGTTGGAAAGAATTCCTTGTACTCTAGCCGGTTTGTGTGTACATGATGCAGCTAGTGAGCAATGGTCAAGTCATGTTCCACCTCAAACATTTGAATGTGTAAAAATACACGGAAACAACGAACCTTGTCCTTTTGCTAACATCGATTAACAATTTTCTTTTATTCATTTAACTCCGAACCGGCTAGCTTTGTAACTCTGGTCAAAATTTGGGGATGGAAGTTTTGATGATGGGGGAGGAAGTTGTTAAAAAATTTACCCATTTTTGGGAGAGAAACATTTTTGCTTAAGAAATTTTTGTATTTTTTTCAGGTTCCTCCCCCATAATTGCGGTGGTGGACCCGACCCTCATTTTTTCAAGGGAAAAATTGAATTTTTGCCAAAAGTCGAATTTTGGACAAAAAATCTAAAGGATATGGGACTGTCCAGATATTACTTTATCAATTTTTTCGGATTTTAGACCCCCCCCCCCAACGTTATCAAAAATGCACTAGCGTTATCAACTTTTGTGGAAAGGGCTGACCCCCCCCCCCTCAACATGATAACGTAATATCTGGATGGCTCCTATCCTTATGTATTTTTTGGCCAACAACATAAAGGAGGACGCTTTGGTTTTTCCGTCTGTCGGCTAGGGGGGGGGCTATACCCTCTTAGCGCCCATAACGCCGCCATTGACCCAAACACAAGTTCCGACACCAATTTTCTTTGCAAATAATTATGCTTGTACTTTCACTTGTGATTAATAGTAATCTCATAGCTTGCCTTAGAGTAGGGAAAACCGATAAAAAAACGTTCGGTTTCGGTCTTTTTTATGACCTGTTTCGGTCGGTTTTTTAAACAAAATTTTCGCAATTTTTTTGGTTGAAATTTGTCGTTTTTAAGCTGAAAATGCTCAGAGAAAAAGGCATTTTTGGTAGAAAATGGTGCTTTTTGATTTAAAAAAGTGAAATTCTGGACATTTTATGAGAAAATTTGGTCAATGAAAAATAATTTATCGGTTTTTTTCAACTTTTTCGCTTTTTTAACCTTCGGTTCATACATATCCAGTTTTTAAAACATGCGGTTTCGGTTCGTTTTTTTTCGGTTTCCCCCACTCTAGCTTGCCTCTCTCTATCTTTCATTTTTATAAATTTATCAATAGTATTAAGTGCGGGATAAATTTTTTAAAGGCACAATTTTACAAATAAAAAAGCATATAGCAGCTCACAAACAACTATTCGGTTAATTTAACTAGCGATTACACTTTATTCATATTATTCTTTTTCAATACCACCTTCTCATCTGGATTCGTTGAACAAAGTGAGAAGCTATTCAGACTATCCGTTTCGGAATTTGCACTACTCATTTCCAATTTCTGCAGCCATTCACAAATATTTTGGTTCTTTTGAAGATAGTTGAACGGTTTTTCGTTATCGTTTGGAATTCTCATACTACAAGAGTTCGAAGTAATTGAACGTGAATATGGGATTGTACTTGATGGAAATAGGCTAATGTCTAAAAAGGAAATTTATATTGCTTAACACGGGAAAGGCGGACAACGATTTGTGGTCAACCGCTCACATGGAACACTCACTATGTGTTACGGTCTTTACTCAAAAAAATTGGGCCTGAAAGTTCATCAAAAATAAATAATAATAGCGCCAGTCCTAGATGCCCATGGGGAAGAAAAATTTTTCTACAGGCCTCAGAAGGTTCATACCGTTGTCTGCCTTTTCCATGTTAAATTAGGCACTAGGACAACCGTCACAATTGAACATTATGATCGTCCGTCACCGAGGACATTCGTCGCCAAATACAATACTTTTTTTTCAGGGAAAGCTCGCATCAAAAAACGGATGGGTGGAAAAGATTCTTCATACTCAAAAACCTACTCCCAATAGCAAAATTTTTTTTCAAAAATTCAACCCTGGTTTTTGAAAACTCCAAAAACACTAAAACTTTTAAAAAATCAGGGTTGAATTTTTGGAAAAAAATTTGCTACTGGGGGTAGGTTTTTGAGTATGGTGAATCTTTTCCACCCATCCGTTTTTTGATCCGAGCTTTCCCTGAAAACAAGTATTGTACTTGGTGACGGTGGTCCTAGTGCCTTAAATGAATATAGTAAAAAAATACCTGAAAGACTTTTAACATTTCTTAACAAGGGAGAATTTGGTCTAGCAAGGTCAGGTAAAGATTGTTGGAATGACAGGCGTCTTTCAAATTCTGGTACATCATTCTTAAAAAAATAATTATAACAGAAAACACGAATAGATGAAATAGTATGACAAACGTTTAAGAGACACTTTCTTGAGAGTTCAAAGGTCGCCCTGCGTTCAAGCATGTCAAACAAGTTGTCAAAAAATGCAACTTTGCCTGATTTTCAATAAAATCGTGTTTATTGACATGACTTTCACAAATTTTCCCACGCATTAATCTCACTAAAAAAATTCAACTTGAAGCACTCTCTGGCCATTTAACACTAGTACCAGGGGCCTTCGAATGCTCAAGAAATCGTCTCTTAAAATCTGGTTTATTTCAGAAAAAGGGTCGAAACTCGAAATTTTGATCCATCACTAGTTCTATCCATTTGTACACATATGCTAATAACTAACTTGAAGTTGAACTTGCACCGACCACAATGATGAAATTAAACTTGGCCTTGAAGCATTTGACTCCTGTACACTTAATAAAGCCATAACCATATAAGAATATAACAAAATATTCTCTGATTTGTTTAAAACCAAACCTATAAAACCAGGGATGCTAAGAACATTTTGTTCAAAATCAAAAAATCTGACTTCAAAAATCAGATTTTAGGAGCAAAATGCTAATTTCCATGGTACTATTCCACTTTGGGGGTTATCCTTAGAGGGTCATTTTTTAGAAAAAAATTTTCCGACTCGGAACAACATTGGTAGCCCCCCAAGTAGAATAGTACCATTATATTTCTTATAAATTGGATAAAATTTCGCATCTCAAAAGTCAGAATTGACACTGAAAAATTAGCACTTTTCTAAAAAATCAGCTGACTTGGCACCCCTAGATTTTGGTGATATGTAAAATTTAGATCTCGAGAATAACCCACGTTCCATCTTGATCTTAAGATCAAGATGGAACGTGGNACTCAATAAGCATGTTTTCTCTGAATGTTCTGGGGCCAATGCATATTCCATACTGCCGTCAACGCTTTAAGGCTTTCTTCATAGATTAAAAAGGAGTAATGCTCAATATGGTCAGTAACTTCAAATGTCATTGGTCCGTTGCTTTTTACAGGATGATTAAAAAAGGCACTAGGCTTAGGCTTTTATAGACGGGGAATCGATTGCACTCATTCCCGAACCTTGAAAACACTTTCCTGACTCTGGTTCAAGGAAGAGGAATGTGTATTGAAACGAAAATGAACCAATATTAGGGTTTCCGTCGGAAAAAACGGCTGTCTAGGGGTTTTTCTAGACGGGAATCGTTTGTGCACATTTCGAAATGTGTATTGAAGCAAAAATAGGCTAATTTGGGGTCAGAGAAGCGTCTTCAAGGTTCAGCAACGCGCACACTCGATTCCTAGAAAACTCCCTATATGGTTATTTTTGGTGGAAATTTAAAAACTTGAAAATTTTTGAAAAAATCGCAAAATTCTCTTTTTAATCACTCTATATATGCAAATCACAAGAAAAGCAAAATGGATCGATGACAAAATTGAATCTTTTCGATTTTTTGCTCCGTGAGCAGTACCAGATCTGAAGAATTAAACTTTCAGGAATTCAACACCTGCGGCAAATTGTCATAAAAAAATAATTTGTCATAATAAAAATATAACAAATTGATACACGCTTAAATTTAAAATACTAAATTTATTTTCATAAAATAAGCGAAACATGTTTCACTAGATGGCAAAAATGGTTATTGCTCATCATTTATAAAATATCGATAACAAATACATACATTACAATTCAAATACGGGGTGAGCCAAAAAACCGTACTTTTGTGTTTTTTGGTGAAAAATTTTCAAATTTTTTTTCAAAAATCACTTGGCTTATTTTCATGCGAGAAATCGGATGTTCATAAAGTTGACAAGATAAGGTGGAGAACACGACATATGACAAAGATCTTTTGCCTGATGTTCAATGAAATTTCTAATTATCGAAATGATTGATCCTAATTTTTTCAAAAAAAAGAATAGGGTTGATCGTTTACTGTCAACTTTATCGTGTCAAAGTCGTTTCGTATCAACTTATGAACGTCAGAAATCGATTGCACGTTTTCTCCCATGAAAATACCCCTTATAGGTGATTTTTGAAAAAAATTTTTGAAAATTTTTCACCACAAAAAAACAAAAGTACGGTTTTTTTGGCTCACATTGTAAAATAGAAAAAGTTTTTCATATGGTATACACAGCGTCGAAATTATGGGAAGAGGAAACTGGGGAAAATCTTTTTCCACCAAACTTGATAATTTTAAAATTAGAGGAAACAGAAAATTTTTCCAAAACTTCCTCCTCCTAAACTAAATTTTCCAAAACTTATCCCCCTCCAAATCTGTACCAAAATCACGACGATGGGCATACATTATAAGACACATGAATAGATAAAGATCAATTATACTTGGATGCATTCGAGACATATTGCTGATAACGGCTATATCCTGGGGTCGGATTCGACAACGGTGAAGTCCAAATAGCTGATGAAGTTCGAGGCGGATACTTCTTTTTGGAGGGAAACAGTTCGACGATATTAGGCGCCTGAATGGTTCCAAAATGTTGGGATCGTGCAGCAACATTAAGAGTTTTGTCAATTTTGCGTACGTATGGAACGAGATTCGAGCCTAAAAAGTACAAGTAATTAGGTACAGTAGCGACCAAAAGTTTATAATAATGCACCAAAAGTTCGAATATTGCGATTTTTTTCAAATTTTCTCATCTGAAATCGATCCAAAACTGTTTATATATTTTCCTCTAGGCGTTTTCCACCGAAAAGCAAAAAAAATCGCATCCATTTGCAAAATTTCCATGTTTTTATAAAGTATTTTGCAGATATATCACTTTTTAATAGGGCCAAAAGTTTATAATAATATACAGTAGGGCTCAAAAGTTTAGAAATTTTTCTATTTTTGCCACAAGTTTTGCATACATAACATAATTTTTATGGCTTAGGTTTTTGGGCCTCCCGAATATAATAAAATCAAAATTGACGCAATTCGATCTCATTTTGGACCATTTCTAAAAAAGCCAAAATGTACTGAAAACCGAAGTTTTTTGCTTCCAAGTCCCATAAATTTTTGTAGGAGTTGAGTCTTCTGCTAAATTTTTATGAGTTTGAAACTAGAAAAGTGTAGCAATCTTCGCTCACCAAAATTGTCCACAAATTGTCTGAAATACAGAGGGTGCAATTTTTCTGTAAGCATTTACGCTATTTTCCTATAGAAAATGCTTACAGAAAATTTGCGCCCACTGTATTTCAGACAGTTTGTGGACAATTTTGGCGAGCGACCACTCAGAAGATGAAAAATTTCTAAACTTTTGAGCCCTACTGTATATTATTATAAACTTTTGGCCCTATTAAAAAGTGATATATCTGCAAAATACTTTATAAAAACATGGAAATTTTGCAAATGGATGCGATTTTTTTTGCTTTTCGGTGGAAAACGCCTAGAGGAAAATATATAAACAGTTTTGGATCGATTTCAGATGAGAAAATTTGAAAAAAATCGCAATATTCGAACTTCTGGTACATTATTATAAACTTTTGGTCGCTACAGTATAACACACAATAAGAGAACTTACTTCGAGCCCATTGTGGAATCGTCTTTCGAGGACGATCTTCATCATCCGTCGAATCACTCGAGGATAGATCGTTCACATTGTAGTTTTCGGCCGTAGATGGCAAAAATACCTTGGCTGGAGTTATATCGTATGAACTTAACATATAATGAAAATTTAGTAATTGGAAGTAATAGAAAACTAACCTTTTATTTGTGGCAGTGACTTTTTCCAGCGTTTTATTTAATGATTGAGGCAATAATGGCTTGGCAATTAATTGTGGTGCATTGTTTTCTTTACTAAAAATTCATACTTTGAAAATTACAGGGTTAGCACAGGGAAGCCATTTTTCTTTTTTTTAACTTTTTCAAGCATTTTTGCTTTTTTCAAACATTTTAGATGGCAACCCTGGGTGAACAAAAAACCGTACTTTTGCGTTTTCTTGGTGAAAATTTTCCAATTTGTTTTTGTTTTAAAGGAGGACTGACATTTAGGGGGGATTCTCCGAAAAAAATTTTTTTTGCCAAAACAGCCTATATAGGGGTAAAAGCATGCGAAAAATCGATTGCGCGCATTCCCGAAATGTGAAAATGCTTCCTTGACCCTGATTCAGGGAATGGGGTGGGTGTATTGAAGCGAAAATCAAACATTTTCGGATTTTTATGAGAAAACTGTCGATTCTTAGGTTTTTCTAGGCGGGGAATCGATTGCGCGCATTCCCGAAGCGTGAAAACACTTCCTTGACCCTGATTCAGGGAATGGGGTGGGTGTATTGAAGCGAAAATCAAA
>OZJO01018077.1:0-11971 GCA_900406225.1 Acrobeloides nanus | reverse complement strand
TTATATAAGAATTTTTAGACCTCCCCCCCAACTTTATCAAAAATGCACTAGCGTTATCAACTTTTTGTGGAGAGGGTTGACCCCCCCCCCCATGATAACGTAATATCTGGATGACTCCATAATCTAAATTTTGTGTATTTTTATTTTTAGCTTGCATGAAGCTGAGCAAAAACTTCAAGTTCAAAAAAATCGAGCTCTAGATTTAGAAATTGAATTGAAAAAGCTGAAACGATTACATGAAGAAAAGCAAAATGAGTAAGCCAAAATTTTGGTCAAATTCATATCCAATTCATTTTAGGGTGAATTTTGAAAAGAAAATTGCTATCCAATCAAAAAGAATGTTTTATAATAATTTATATGTAGAGCATCTCATTATGATTAGGGATAGAATTCGAGAGAAAGAACACAAATTTATCGAATTAGAAAATGAGGTAAGTTTAGCAAAAAAAGTTGGATGTTGAATATAGTTAGTTTACGCACCAGAAATTTTTGATAGCCCATGGTATAGACGTAGCCAGGGTTTTTGAGTGGGCTAAACTGTCAACATTCATGAAAAAGAAAACAATATTTGACATCCAAATGCTTTTTTTGGGCAATTTGTAAAAGTACGACTACGCCGAACACGCCGAACGGGGCACCAAACGGGGCGCCGAACACGCAAAGGGTCCAAATTAGGCCTAAGCTTAAGCTTAGGCTTAGGCCTAGACTTAGGCTTGGCCTAGGCTTAGGCCTAAGCCTAATTGGGACCCTTTGGCGTGCTCAGTGCCCTGTTTAGTACCTCGTTCGGCGCAGTCGTACTTTTACAAATTGCCTTTTTTTGGCTACCCGGCCACTTTTTTAAAGCGTGATAAAATATTTTTAGATAGATAACTTGAAACAATCTCTAAAAATAGCCGAAGAAGACAAAAAGACATTGAATTCTCTTCTCAAAGTTGCTGTTCAACAAAAAATTGCCATAACTGACAAGCTGGAGATGCAAAAAGAGGAAGAGATACAAAAACGGAAGAGGTCTATAAAACCCCTTCATTCACCAGAGATCCGGCGTTCTCATAATAGTTTATATAAAGATGAAAGTTTTAGTTAAAGGACCATTCCAGCAGCGCTTGGCCTTCGTCCTCGCTTCCGATCGGCGTTGAATCAGGATCAGGGGAGCGTTTTCAAGCTTCGGGAATGCGCGCAATCGATACCCCGCATGAAATTACTCCCAGAAATATGATTTTGAGGGAGAAATTTGAAAGTTGTTCGATTTTACTGGACTGGTCCTTTAACATCAAAATTTGGTGTTCACTCATCAAACTAACACCAATTTGGTGTTTTTTTGTTGTTGTTTGAATCGACTTAACACCAAATGTCTTGTGTGTAGTACATGTCTATTTTTTACAAAACATAAAACTAAAATTTTTTATTAATTGTTATGAATATCTTGTTTAATAGCTTTCTTGTATTCCCAGGACCAAACTCCGCATAAATACATTATACCACTTAATTCTTGAAACGACTTTCGGATATTCTAAAAAACTTTGCTAATAACTAAACGTGAGTACAACAAAACGGGTTGTAGAATTTTTCCAAACACGCTTTTCCAAATCGTTTTTGAAAAAAATTTTTTCTTTTGTCTCGAATAACCTAGTGAAATAAAAAGTGTGTTTGGAAAAGTCCTACAACCACAAAATGCATTTTTTCGATTTTTCAAATATTTTAATTTTCATAAAAAGACTCTGGATCCGCTGCAAAGTCAGAAGTAGCTGCTCAGTCTTACGCAGATGCATTTCCAACACTCAAATATGAACAGCATTATAACAGCTGCAGAGAGCATAGCATAAAACATACAAAAAGATTGAAAATTAACAATTTTGCCTTAAAGGACTAGTCCAGTCAGTTCCAACCATATGAAAAATGATATATTTGGAAAGATCACGAAAAATGGAGCATTTTTTGTTTTTACGGCATGTTCTGAATCGTTGTAGTATTCGAGATAATTGCATTTGAAATTATGAATTTGTTACAAGCTATTCGTTGTAATACACAAACTTGTTTGAATTTGTTACGGAAAAATCGATTTTTGCATCGCTTTTTTAAATTTTCATAAATGAACATTGTAGCAATTTTTTATAGCTAAATGAGACGAACAAAATGACACCAAAATTATCCAATTTGAACATTGTTTTGGGTTATTGAAACAAAAACCTGAATCAGAATTTTCGTTTCAATGACCCAAAACAATGTTCAAATTGGATAATTTTAGTGTCATTTTGTTCGTCTCATTTAGCTATAAAAAATTGCTACTATGTTCATTTTATGAAAATTTAAAAAATCGATGCAAAAATCGATTTTTCCGTAACAAATTCAAACAAGTTTGTGTATTACAACGAATAGCTTGTAACAAATTCATAATTTCAAATGCAATTATCTCGAATACTACAACGATTCAGAACATGCCGTAAAAACAAAAAATGCTTCATTTTTCATGGTCTTTCCAAATATATCATTTTTTCATATGGTTGTAACTGACTGGACTAGTCTTTTAATAACATATGATTTTTTATATCTCAAATGGGGTTCCCATCTCAAAATTGTAGCAAATAAGGCGTTCTCAGGCTCTTTCTCCTGTTTAAAACTGCATTCTTGTGATTATAAATTTCTTGTAAACATGTTCAATATTTATTTTCGCCCCCTTCTCGATTACGACTCTCCTTTATATAATACTTCATCGAAACAAAATAGCCTCCTAAGGTCCAAAAACGTTTTATCCGATATGTATTTCTACATTGTTTCAAATATGTCTATCTAATTATTCCTCCACACTCAGATCGATTAAAAATCTTGAGCATGGAGACCCTTTTTTTATTTTAGTGAAATTATTTTATTTTAATGAATTTTTTGCTCAAAAATCGAATTTTTGCCCAAAAATCGAACTTTTTGCTCAAAATTTGAATTTTGTTCTCAAAAATCAAATTTTTTGCTCAAAATTTATTGAAATTATCGGTCCTAATGAATTTGATCTTTTCTTTAAAAAACGTCCAAAAACGGGGAAAAAAGTTCAAAAACGTGGCAGCGTGGCAAAAAGTCCAAAAAATAAGTGAACTAGCTCCGAATATTTTAGTGAAATTATGAAAAAATCGCTCAAATCCAAGATACGGGTTTTTTACTCTGTAAAAAAACTAAAAAAATTCCAACCTGTAACTCTAAAATGATACTGATTAAATCACCGAATCTTGATGGAAAATCATGGCCAACATGTTTATAATGCTTTTGCAATGATTTCACTATTTCTTTTTTAAATTCATGAATGAAATTGATTGTATACGAGTCTTGATGAGTAGTCTCTTGAGCTAGAAATTTTTTTGTAAGAAATCAGCTTTTTGGCTTATTATAAAATTCTTCTTACCAATCCCAATAAGTATGATTTGTAAAATAGCTACAAATTCGATTTCATCGAGGTGATAGTCTTGAATTTTACAAAGAACTTTTTCATATTCATAGAAAAAATTACACTCTGCTCTAAAATTATAAATACAGTCAAACCTCGATATCTCGATATAAGGCCGGCCGCAAGTTGGTATCGTACTGTTTTACCTTTCTGTTGTACCGTGGTACGACAAAATACAACAGCTTGCGACCTTGTGTTGTACTTGTTTCGTTCATTTTAAATGAAAAAGTACGATAACTTGCGACCTCATGCGTCAGTACAACAACTTGTGTCCGGCCTAACACGAATTCACCAAACCTCGAGGTTAAATCGGATTTCTTCGAGCGACCACATTTTGGATAGCTAATTGTATGAGGAATAAAAAGTAATTTAATTTTTTCATTCGATTTTAAAGCGTCAAATGGGTGGCCCGCAAACTTTAAGCGAAGGAATTCCATTGCCTTTAGAAGTACAGGGTGTCCGTCAATTATGTGAACATCGTGATTTTACATTTTTTTATTACTCAAATATGTATTCTAAACTTATTTTTTATAGATATAAAATGAAAGGCTATAAGAATTTGAGAGAAGCTATTATTCNGGGGGGTACCAAGGGTACCGGTACCCCCCCCCCTTACTGGCCGAAGGCCCGAAAAAAACATAAGGGGGGACCCTTATGATTTTAACCTGAATTAGAAATTTTGAAAATTTACAAAAAATCATAAGGGGGGACCCTTATGATTTTTTTAGAAAATTTTTTTCCAAGGCTTGGTACCCCCCCCCCTTAAAAAATTCCTGGCTACGTCACTGGAGAGAAGCTATTATTCTCGCGCACGATCGAGGAAAAACACAGCGTGAAATTGCCGATTTTCTTGGTATAGCACTTGGAACCGTCAACAAAGCCATCAAGCAATTTGAAGAGATTGGAAGTCACGAAAACCGAAAGGGAAGGGGCCCAAAGAAGACAGCAAAAAGCCGAAGAAACGTCCAACGAGCTAAAGGAATGATCCAACAAAATGGGGCACCCGGCCACAAAGCTTACGAGACCCAAGACTTTCTCCGTGACAACTGCCCCGACGTCATCACTGTCGACCCCCACTGGCACAACCCGATCGGTGAATGGCCACCGAACAGTCCGGATTTGAACCCTCTTGACTACGCCATGTGGAGGATCCTAGAAGAAAAAGGGTGCCAGAAGCCCCAGAACGTTGAATCTCTGAAAAAGGCGTTGAAGAAGGCCTGGAAGGAAATCACCCTGGATACTCTGGTGAAGATCGTGGACAACTTCCCGAAGCGCCTGAAGGCCTGCATCGATGCCAAAGGTGGCCATTTTGAATAAATCTATTTGTTTTATTGTTATAAATTGTTTTTGTTGTTTTGAGTAATAAAAAAATGTAAAATCACGATGTTCACATAATTGACGGACACCCTGTAATCAAGGTGAAGCGGTCGATATCGATTTGGTGCTATTGAATGAGTGGCGACAAAGTGTTATGCGAACTTCCTTAGAGAAAGAATTGCTAAAATGGATGAAGGACAAGAATTTACCATCATCATGATACAAGCAAAAAAACTCGATATAACGACACCCATTCCATTTCGATATAACGACCCCTCCCTGGGATGGGTCGTTATATAAAATAAATTTTTCTTCACCTTGATGCAATATCAAGATTCCTAGCCGTTTGGCATGGTCTATAAAAATTTGTTGCACTGTCTTCATTAATCAATCTATAGGATTCATCAATGAAATAGATCAAGTTGCTTGACATGCCAGAATTTCGAATTGTTATTAATCCAACCATGTAAATTATCCATGTTTCAAATGCTTCGACAATAAACTTCTGCTGAAATTTGAAATTTTGAAATAAACTACGATTCTTATTTACCATATCATGAACTTGTACAATGTTAAAAATATTAGACGAGTTTAAAAATAATTTCAAGATATTGACTTCGGCTGTGGTTATCTCAATATTTTTATGATAAACTGGCTCATGTCGATTTATATCCTAAAATAAAAAATTGTTTTTCAACTTTTTTTGCATGTCTACTTTTTGAATTTTCCCACTTAAAAATTGAGACCGCTTAAAATTTGCATCATGGAAACAAGAGACTAATTGATTAAGTACATCTTCTGTATTGGTTGTTGAAATAGTTAATGATTGAATGTCTTAATTAGGAAAAAGATTTAGTATTGTTAAAAGTTTGAAAATTGTTTAAATTCAAGGGAACGATGAGAAAATTTTCACTGTGAAGCGACAAAAATTTTTCTTTTTAGGGAATCCCCCCATATGTGCATAAGTGGGGGGGGGGTGACAAGGTTCGGTACTTACGAATTATCTCCCGGGTCGGGGGATTCTGCATAAATTTATGCAGAATCTCCCCCAGGCTGAAAACAAAAAAAATCAATTTCTCATCCTTTTTTTGCTTTAGTTTAGGCTTAGACCTAGGCCTAAACCTTTAGCCTAAACCAAAGCCAGTGACCTAGCCACAGGGGGGGGGGTACTGGTACCCCCTCCCCCTTATGGGCCGAAGGCCCCAAAAAAACATAAGGGTCTCCCCTTATGATTTTTTTTAGAAAAATGACCCCCTCCCTTAAAAATTTCTGCCTACGTCACTGACCAAAGGCTAAGCCTTTATCTTAAACCAAAGCCTAAAAAAGATGAAAAATTGATTTTTTTTCAGCCTGGGGGATTCTGCATAAATTTATAGTGCATAAGGGTCGGCACAAGCTATCGTACCAAATCATCGTGCCATCGTAAAATTAACGTAAAGGTACGATGAAATCGCCACAAGCTATCGTACCCATTTGATACGATGCCATCATACCGCGTCGTACCATCGTACCACAGCTTGTGCCGTGCTTGTGGCGACCCTAAGTGCCCAAGGTTCCCACGATTGGTCATGTTTTCGACCGTTTTTTTGGTTTGACACATTGGTATCGTTATTTTTGCATGAAACTTGATAACCCATCATTTCGCGTTACCCAGGGAGGCATGGGCTTCAATACGACGCCATAAAAGGGGACAGCCCCCCCCCCTTTGCACCTATGGGATCCTCCCATCACATAGCTAATTGTCGAAAAAATAACCCCTAAATACATTTATGCTGTAGATTCTTATATTTATAGAAATTTTAAAAAAGTTACCTGAAACATTCATACCAATACTTAAACATTTTTGCAAACGACAATAACGGCATGGGCGATGTGTTAAATCTATTTTTTAAACATTACTTTATTAAAATGGCAAATTACTTCCATCTATCACACAACTTTTTTCAACTCCGCATATATAAAACCTTTTTGCGGATACTGATCGTCTAAAAAACGCCGCACATGCACTACAAGCAATTCCACCAAGCTGATTAAATTTAGCTGGAAGACTACATACTTGGCATTTCATAACTAAAAAAATTTAAATAAAATATTACAAATATTTTCATTATTTCTCTTTCTTTTAAGAGGCTATATATCTCGAAATATCTAAGATGGAGTAAACCAAAAAAGTGTTGCTATGAACTTGAAGCCTAGTTGATTTTTAAAAGACCAAACCACTCAGTTACAATGATATGAAAAAATGATATCTTTGGAAAGATCATGAAAAATTGAGCATTTTTTGCTTTTACAGCATCATCTGAAGCGTTTTCCCCATCGAGATAAATGCACTTTTCAGCACTGTCTTATGAATTATAAATCCTTTTTATATAAAAACTCTTTTAAAAGATTAATGGATCAAACAGATTTTATGTAATAGATGTAGCTTTAACACTCAAATAATAATAATACCTTTTGCCACTCTTCTAAGTATGACTATTGTTAATGAAAATTGTAAAAAGCATCCATTGTTATGCCAGATTCCCTTACTATTATTTATAGAGTTGTGCATTTGATGTCAATTGACATATTTGACAGTATTTGACGTCAATCAAAAACGACCAAAAATATTTTTTTTCATGTCAAAAACATTTTTCTCACGTAGATAGCCCCCCCCTTGTTTGGAATAAAAGTGTTTTTGAAAAAATTTTAAAAAGTTTCCCTGACTCCTTACAAAATTTTTTTTGGTCGCGGGTTCGAATCCCGCTTGGAGCAGAATTTTTTGTGCAAAAAAATTCTGCTTCAAGCGGGATTCGAACCTGCGACCTTGTGAGAAAAATCAACAAGTTCATTTTTTTCAAAAATGACCAAAAATTTTTTTTATTGTCAAAAATATTTTTTTCAGGTAGATAGCCCCCCTGTTTGGAATAAAATTCTTTTTGAAAAAATTTTGCCTTGGAAAGTTTTTTTGATGATGAAACATACCGCTGATTATTTGAAACGAGTTTTTGGTCAAGGCCTCTTTAACAAGCGATTTTTGGTGTGGGACTCATTCCGTTGCCATTTAAGTAACGAAGCGAAGAAGCTAGTGAAAAAGATCAAGCTTGACACTGCGGTTGTTCCAGGAGAATGTATAAAATTTGTTCAAGTAGGTTTTTTTATTTTTCTTCTATGACCGCGCTTTTATAGGCCCCCGATGTTAGATGGAATACTTCTTTTAAGGCCAAGATTAAGCAGCAATATGACGACTGGATGATGCATGGGAAAAAACTACAACTCCAGGAGGAAACACTAGAGCTCCTTCGATGAACATCTACTTGAATTGGATTGTTGAAGCGTGGAAGGGCCTATTCAACGAATGTATGGCAAAATCATTCAAAGTCAGTTAATTTTCAATAGGTTATATAAACTTGTTTTAAGGTCTGTGGAATAACGAATGCAGTTGACGGCTCCGAAGATTATGGCACTGCTTCAAGGCAAATGGAGTCATCCCAACAGAAAGAATTCTATTGTAGCAAGCTCGCTTGGCCAAAGAGACAGATAGCCTTATAAATCTTTTCGATGAAGTCAATTTGTTACAAGACAAAGAGAATGGTTACCTCAGCGATACTTCGTTAGCCTCGGATTAGTTTTTATTGTTTCCTTTGATCTATTTTAGTTGTTATCCAGAATTGCTATTGTTAAAAAAATAAAAATTCGTTAGTCTCGGATTAGATTCGTTAGCCTCGGATTAGTTTTTATTGTTCCCTTTGCTCTACTTTATTTGTTAACCATAATTGCTACTGTTAAAAAATAAAATTTTTTGTTGATATGTTTAGAATTTTGCTGAAAAAGTTGTTAAAATTTGTATAAAAATTTTCAAAAAATCATTAGTGAAGACCATTATGCTCAAACTTGGCCATGAAACAGAGTTTAACTTGCAAGATCGGACTGGATCTTATCCAACCGAGAAAACGTTGCTACTAAAAAAAAATTTTAGACGAAAAACACGATTCTGGAGTCTTCACTCTAACTTCAAACAAGAATCTCGACCCGAATCAAACAATAAATTCCGGAACGCTTGGGACCCAAATCACATCCATAAAAGGAGTTCCTGTCATAGACATACTAAAGGATTAATATCGACCCCTACCGAATCTTCGATCACTTCGGCAATAAACAATTTTCAAGGGTTATAACATGTAAAAAACAAAACTACTCTCAAAATGGTAGTTCAGTTGTAGTTTTTTAGTCATTGTCTTTTTTGCATCTGGTTCGAGTCTTTGCCAGTTTCAAAATTGTTTGCATTGGGTAAGATCCAGTCCGATCTTGCAAGTTAAACCCTGTTTCATGGCGAAGTTCCAAAAGCTGAGAGATGACATAATGGCTAGAAAGGTTCGGCCACAGCGGGTTTTTTGCAAAAATTCGAAATTTTAAAAACGAGTGATGCCATTCAACTCAGCTCAAGGGTGTCAATATATCGAATTTTAGGGGGGGGGTGTCACTATATCGAGGGAGCACTGTAAAGACTTTATTTATAAATTTTAACAAAAGTAAGAAATTGCATAGTAAAAAGGTCAGCATTTGAAATAGATTGAAGAAGTATTTGAATAAGCATAAAGAGAAAAGAAGTCGTTGAAATGTTGCTGATAAGTTGTAAATTAACCAGACGAGCAAAGTCCGCATGCAGCCTTGCAGTTTGAAGTCATAAACGAGTAATATTGACTATTACAGGGTGTTTCAAAAAAACCGTACTTTTCAAAAATACGGTTGTATGACAAAATCTTTGAATTTTTAAGGGTAAAATCATGCGAGAAATCGATTGCGCGCATCGCCGAAAATTGAAAATGCTTCCCTGACCCTGATTCAGGGAAAATATAGATTTTTTTCGACATTTTTTAACTAGCACTTGGTTTGAAAAAACGTAGGTTCAAAATCAGACTCGGTGCTGCAGTGACAAAGCGGCGGCTTATGTGTCACAAAGGTCCCTGGTTCGAATCCCGCTTGAAGAAAAAAAATTTTGCACAGCCGTATTTTTGAAAAGTACGGTTTTTTATGAAACACCCTGTACTGGCACAATAACCTAGACTTTGCCAATATTTACAGCTGTCTTCATCATCCACATTAGAACAGGTCCAGACTGGAGCCGTTGCTGAAGCTGCCCACCAGGAGGTGCCCATCGAGCAAACATTCGCTTCACGATGAAGTTTGAAATAACCGGCATTGCCCCAACCGGTACCCCAAGAGTTTTTAGTCAACCAATATGGATTGCCACTAGCGCTATCAACCCCATAACCAGGGTTGCCAGATGAAATTTTCAAAAAAAAGCATCAAACCCTTTAAAAAAAAGCAAAAATAAAGCAATGGCTCTAGAAAAAAAGCATAAAAAAAGCAATTTTTTTTTATCAAACAATAAAATTTAAAAAAATTTATTTTTAACAAAATTCGATATAATTTTCAATACTTTTATCGCTTGATGATATGTAAAAATTGATTTTTTGTTATAAAATGCAATTTTTTTCACAAAATTCGATTTTTTTGTAAAAATTCAATTTTTTGACAATTTTTTTTGATTTTTCTCTATAAATTCGACTTTTTTTGCAAAAATTTAGAAATCCGGAAGGAGGTCACATCATCTTAATTCCCCAAGACGATTTTTTTCGTTATTTTTCGCCAAAAATAGGAAAAATTTCCTTGGTCCCCTCATGTTGTTTTTTCGAAAATTTTTTTTGTTAAAATATTGATGTTTTTGCAAAAATAGCGCAGCAGGGAAATTTTTTTGAAAAATGGTCAATTTGAAATGGCTGAAAATGCTCAGAAAATTACGATTTTTGATGTAAAAAATAAAAAATTGGACATTTTTAGTGAAAAATCATAATGGAGGACCATTATGATTTTGAACAAAAATTTTGGGCAAAGAATAAGGGAGTACCATAAGGAAAAATTTTGCTTTATTTTCAATCTCAAAATAAAGCAAAGGGGTCTAAAAAAAAGCAAAATGCTTTAAAAAAAGCGAAAATGGCATCCCTGCCCATAACCAACAACTGTCACCGCATGTCCAACACCTGCATTTGCGGCTGTTTGACAATCACTAGATGATGGATAATAAACGCCGCTTGTGCTAGTCAGATAAAACATCGAATTTGGGACCCACATGACTGAAAAATTAGTATTGGATTTAAAAGTATAGTTTTTATCTAGCAAAAGAAAATGACTAAAAACGCTAAAAATGGGTGTAGGAACGCCCAAAAACAAAGCATGGGGATGCGTTAAATAACTTACTGTAGACAAGAGCACCAAGGTTAACTAATTGAGATGTAATTGAGTTTCATTCGTTCCAGCATATCACCAATCGGTAGTGATAGTTATAGGATTCACTGAACGGCATGTACCATTAGTTGCGGTGTAAGGATAAGCAGCTTCAGAAGAAATGCCAGTAGAGCGCTCATAAGCCAAAGCATATGAAGGATAGCCACCCTGGCATCCATAATTCTTCGTGACACAGCTAATAAGATTTTGTTCAGAGAGATCAAGAAGAGAACCGTTTTTGATCGCCCAAGCTGTTTCCATGACAGCTACAGAAGCGAATGCCCAACATGATCCGCATTCTAAAAGACTATGATGAAAAAATGAAGTTATGACCTACATCCTTGATTCTTGACCGGAGTAACCTTGTTATAAGCTTGCATTGTTATTCTGATTTTTGTTTGAAAATTCTCATGGGATCAGATAGGCTGATCCGGGGGAAGGATCAAATAATGTTTGTTTATTTGAGTACACTCTACATTGTGAATCAAAGGATAGAATTAATCATCATAATATTCAACTATGCAGTTATATCCTGATCATTAACAAATTGTATATAAGTTGACGATTTTTGGAGCGAATGTTTGCTCGATGGGCAAATTCTGGTGGACAGCTTCAGCAGCGGCTCCAGCCTAGAGGTCTGCATTAAGTTCGAACTTAGAAAAAAAGTTAGTTCGAACTTTTAACGATTATTATGAAATAACTTTCGAAAGTTAGTGGTTAGTAACTTTTGAAAGTTACTCACTTTTGGAAGTTAGTGGCAAGTAACTTTTGAAAGTTACTCACTTTTGGAAGTTAGTGGCAAGTAACTTTTGAAAGTTACTCATTTTTGAAAGTTAGTAGCAAGTAACTTTTGAAAGTTACTCACTTTTGGAAGTTAGTGGCAAGTAACTTTTGAAAGTTACTCACTTTTGGAAGTTAGTGGCAAGTAACTTTTGAAAGTTACTCACTTTTGAAAGT